>CABFOV010000867.1:92676-102823 GCA_902141375.1 Timema poppense
CCGCATTTGCGTGGAAGGGGAGTGGAAAACCATTTAGGAAAAACCCCCCCCAGTTTACCCAACCGAGATTCGAACCTCGATCTCCCCGTCCTCAGCAGTCGAGCTCAACACAACAAGCGCGTTAGCCAACTACGCCACCAAGGCGGGTATCATTAATAGTATTGTGATGTTATCAAAGCAGTAAATAGATTGAATATCTGTTTAGAATGGTTTAAATATTTAAGCTAATATTGTTCTGTCTACAAACATTTTTACTGATTGGGAGCTTATATAAAACTTTCCATCTTAATAGGATTGCAGTTTAAAACCAGTTAAAGATTCACCAATCCTTGGCAAGAACACATGATTGATACCACTCAAAGGATTTTTTATTTATTTATTGGTTAACATAAAAAGGAGCAGGAAAAACTATCAGTGGTCACATGGCTCATGTGTCACTCTCTTATTAGACCGGACTACTTGTGACTGAGAGAGCAGGGTTTAAATCCTGGTTTGAAGGTATTGAAGGTGGTTTCATATTCTCCTTACATATAAATGGGTTTAAATTATGCGCATAGCCCAAAAGGGTGCACAAACTGCATTAAACAAACAAAGATCTCTGGGTAATGCATATAATATTAGGTACTGCTCTGCATTTGTGTTAGAACCCATGCTATAGCATTAATTGTGCGAACAATAACATTTTGGGATATTATTGAACTCTTTATTTATTACACTTTATCTTAGTCCTAAAGCTCGAACTATCTCATTTAACTCTTCTATTTCAAAGAAAGAAAAAATTATTTATTTCTTACAGTAAGACCTTATTTGAGACCTTACAATGTTTTTCTACTAAATAATTTGTCGATAACTAATGCAGCGATGATTGCACGGTCTAACACACCACTCTACACTCTAATGCTAGACTGAATTGTCATTGACTGGAATCTGGGTTTGTATCCCGGTCAGGTGTACTCTGGGTGGTTTTCTCTAGTCCACCCATACAAATAATGGTATATTTCCTCTAACATATCTTTATCGTTCCTATTTCATTAATGTAATTAATATGTGTATAACCTGAAAGGGTGTAGAGGAAAAAAAGGTTTTGTTTGGACGTCACTAGTATTTTTCTACATACAATTTTTATTTGTCTTTCAAACTTTTGATTTGGGCCAATTTTGTATGAAACTATATTAATATTATTGCAATTTAGCTCATTAAAATCCAGAGAAAGGCTAGACCCATTTCACCAGGTCGGGAAAATCGACAACACAGGCTACGACTTTCTCTCTCTTTCTCTGCAAAAAAACACATACTGATATTAAACACATGTAGTATGTCCAAAACTTCACTAGCTAAAATTTATATGTGGCTTTTGGTGATATAAAAACTGTTTTTGTTAAAAATCGATTGTTTCAAATGGTTGAAATTATGATTGGCAAAACATTTTTCAATGTCATATTTTTAATTATTGTAATTTCATATTTTTATTGACTTGGTTTGTAGTTGACTTTAAGACAACTTAAATAATGTATGACCTTTAATTTTTAAAACCTTCTGTTCAAACTCTTTTATGTCGAAAGGCCAAAGTTTCAGTCTCTTGTTGTCTCTCGGGCCGCAATATTGCACCGATAATCTTAGGATTGAAAAAATATTAAAATATTTGTATTAGCTCATTATTATACACTCTTATAATCATACTATGGATTAGGCCTGTCTCTGGCAGTAAGCTTCGGATTTGGTTGTAATATAGATTTTTTTGTGTTTTTCCCCCCTTTTTTTAGATTAGGTAGCACAATATGTTTTGTCTACTAGAGTGTAATTTGCCATTTCAAAGTACATTTGTATAAAAAAATTTCTAATACTTCTCTTCATGTAAAAAGCAAAAATTTATTATAAAATAACATAAATTATTTATTTTATTAGTCGGTTATATAAAATATATATATCTGTATTTGTAATTTTTTCTCTTGACATAATTTTATATTGTTGATGGGCCAGCAGTCTGCAAAAAATGTTATCGTGGGCCTCAGGTTGAAAACCCCTGGTTTAAGTTTTATTTGCAGAACTTGGCGACTCTTCTTTATTGGTTTAGTTTTGTGTGTGTGTGTGTGTGTGTGTGTGTATATATATATATATATATATATATATATATATACACACACACACTTATATTTACACACACAAGTGATAGCTGGAAATACTTTTCTGGCTGACAGATAAGATTCTTCCTGTTAAAATTAAATTGTGTCTGAACTACGTTACAGGCATAATATCTTAATGATTTTATCCACATCCAAGGCCTATATTCATTTAACTTTTGTGTAAAGTTATGGTCCTTGAACTTATCATGGTCCCCCAGTTTAAAATGGCTATTATATGAAGGATAAAAAAAAAGTCTGGTGGATAGTGGAAGAGAGAAATACATTGTGAACTGTGAGTGAGGCAATGGAAAAAAAAGTTTTGACTTAAACGTTTTCTCTTTCTCTCATAAGCGTGGAGAACTCAACACTCTTATTGATACCCTAGGAAGATTTGTAACTGGTTGTGGACTAGATAGTTATGTCAATAGGTTGTCCAAAGAATACATACTTAAAGGATGTTTATACTATGCAACAAAACATGTTAAACATTATTGTTTTGCAACTTGTTGCATTTGAATGCTATGCAACATTAGTTGTAAAATATTAAAAAAAGTCTTAAAGTTCCTGTAAACAAGTTGGTCACTCTGCATCGTGGCATATGGTGAGGATGTCCTCTTTGTGGCTGCAACTTGTGCTGTGTTGTTAAAGAAAAAGAAAAGGGCTAAAAGATGGTTTTGGGTTTGACCATTATTAAATTAAATAGTTTAAAAAAAAATCCATTATGCTCCTCAGCATCTTTTCTATGTCTAGTCACTTTCTTCATTTCCTTGTTAAATTGTGAAATCAATTTTTTTTATTATATTTCTCTCCTTCAACTTCAAAAGCATTATCCCTCTCTCACCACAAGTCATGATTCTTATTTCTATTTTTGGAATCTTCTTCAGTTTGATTCCACTGTAGCCTTCGCTCCCTATATATGTTTAGAAGTCAATAAATGTTTGTTTGCCTCCATTCCCCCATTTCACAACACAATAATGCAATTACAAGCACAGAGTGAATTTGTGGTGGATAAAACTCAACCAAAAGGTTAGGTTGAAACGAGGAGGAGAGGGGGGAAAACAATGATACCAACTTGTTAATCAGTGTAAACAGTCCTTTATCTGTGCAACATGTTAGAAAACAAAAGTTTATTTTATCTTTACTGCCACTCCATGGGAAATGTACAACATGAAATATTTTTTAAAAGGTCATTGGTATGCATTTTATAAAGTATATTCTAAAAATTGCACTATATTAAACCTTTTGTTTTTTCATATAAGTCTAAGCTTATATTTTGCATTATGAATATAGGACTATTAAATACAGAAATTGAAAGTTACAATACAGTTTGGGGGTAAGCCATCATTTTTAACACCTGCTTCAAACCATTACTTTTATTTGTATTTCAAGTTTATCACAACAAAGCATTCTTTTTTTTTTATGATTTTTATATTAGTTACTGTAATTTCAATAATAATATGTACATTAATTAGTTGACTAGAAGTGAAAACTGAGGAAACATAATAGAAAATGACAGGTTTAAAAAAAAATAATTTAGATAGTTTCCAACTTTTTTTATTATTATTTACCATATTGGGCCGAAAATGATGTGATATTTTTCTTCTAAAAATGACCTTCCAAAAACTGTAGTAGTATTATATGCGCAACCCATTTACCTTTATTTTTCATGTTGAACACCTTCGAAATTTTTAGGTCATATTATGTGTGAGGCCATACTATATACGGGCTAACACAGTATTCACTTGATTTTATCTCCTCCCTCTATCACACTTCACAGCAATCCCATCCATCTCTAACAAGGCGAGAAGACTAACGACAAAACGTATTTTCATGTAGCCAGAATATTTCGAGATAAATCATGGATACATTCCCTGGTTCATGAAGTAGTCATCCAATAATATGAAATATATGTGCTGACATCTACAGGAGTTATATCTGAACAATTAAACCAATATTTGCTCAAGTAATTATTCCTCAACCATAAACGTGAATTTATAACACTAATAAAAGTTGACTTTAAAGGACGGTCAGTAATTTACCCAAACTCTATAAGTTTTTTTTACCAGTATTTAACATCATAATTGACTAATAGATAAACACAAAGCAAATAAATATATTAGTAAAATAGTAGGTAAGCTTTATCTGAATTACATTTTCTGATAGAAAATATGTATTGATACCCAATCAGCATTAAAATGAAATCCAAAAAGTGAAAGAGCAAGCTATTATTGACATGAGTTAATAACAAAATACCTGTGTTGTTTAAGGTTGTAAATACTAAATTGGTATAAAAGAAACACTCACCATAAAGGCATTTGAAAGTTGCTAGAAGGTCCACTGTAATCGAGATATTAAATAACACATTTATTGAAGCAGAATTTTGGGCACAGCTTGAGATAGCTTGAGAGGTATAAAGTTCTAAATGTACAGACAAAGCCAAATAAGCTGCTACTAAACCATGAGTCAAGAAAAGTGTTAAGTTAATTTCTGTGATAATAATATATTCAATATTAAGTTGTATAAAATGTGATTTGTATTTATGTCTAAATATAACATAGCACATTATTTATTTCAATCACCTGCTTTCCCTACTCTTTTAAAAGCCCGCCTTTCCCCCCGCCCCCTTATTAGCATGAAGCTTCACAAGCTCTTTGGAAGGGGGGAAGGGAGTGTGGGGTGAAGAGGGGGCTGGGAGGCTCAACTTAAAGGGAGGCCACGGGTAATAAACATGATAGGAAGGTTTGGTTTATAAAATGCAAACATAGTAACACTTTGATAAAGAGATTATTCTAAAACATACACGTGACCACATTGTCTTGTTTCCTGTTGGCACAATGGTGTTAAATTATGGGGCTCAAATTAGCAAAGACGAGGACTTAGTTTCTTTCTTAAAAATGAAACCTATGTACATAGCTGTATTAAATAATACCCAAGTTTTGAATATACATGAATAATGTTGGCAGATAATTTTTTTTTAATATCGTCTCAATTTCTGAAAAATAAAATCGAAGGCTCAAGCCTCTGGGTTTCAAAACCTCTGTTTATCAGTAATATAAAACTTTTTTTTTTTCCACCTTTATGAGTAGGAATCTAGGGAAAGGTACCGACCTTGTTTGGTTTGCCGGTGTGTTATGTTGTTTTTACTAAATGGTTTTTCATTCTTTCTCTCCGCCCTTACATATATGGATAACCTGAATGGGTAGTAAGATCCTGCGCGCGCGCACACACACACACACAAATCCATGTTCCATAAAATGTTGGCTCTTTGTATTAAAAGTGCTGTATATCTGTGACACAGGCAGAGGCTGGAGCTGATGCGTGAGATGTATCACAATGAGGCAGAACTTTCACCCACCTCTCCAGATTACAACGTAGAATCGCTGACAGGTGGTGATCCTTTCTATGACCGCTTCCCCTGGTTCCGCATGGTAGGACGGTGAGTGGCTTAGTGTCTGCTCTTTTGGAAGTAACCACAGCTGCATAGATATATTGCCTCTACCCTTGGAAGTGTTGCCAATTTAGTGACTTTTTTTAATTTTTCGTTTAGCAACAATCTAGTGACTTTTTGTTACTGATATAGCTACAACACTTAGATGGTCATTTTGGCAACAGTGACCCTTGGATATAAAGGTTCAAATATGTATTTTACTATGCATTTAAAATTAATTCAAAATATTATTATTAATGTCTTAAATAATTAAGTTGCGCTCTAGGCCTTATCATTGTAAATGACTGGAAATTGAAAATATAGGAGCCAGGTTTACCTTTAAATAGGTTAACTGATCTAGAACACACAATGCATTCATGCACATTTTTTCTTTTCAAGCATTCAATGTCACAGGCAGCTTCCTATAGTATATAATAAACTAATTGGTTGAGTTAGACTAGAAATATCAGAAGAGTTGAGGTTTGGGGTAAAAGGGGACACCTGGGTATCTGGACTTTGTTTCAAGTTTTTGATGGAATTGTGTTCTGTCATTACCAGCGCATTTGTCTACCTGAGCAATCTAATGTACCCAGTGCCACTCATCCACAAAGTGGCTATTGTCAACGAGAAGGGCGATGTAAGAGGCTACCTCAAGGTTGCGGTGCAGGCCGTCATTGGTAAGTAACGGTGATAAACCCAATATTACGTATGTACAGGAAGATTATTTAGAGATTAATAAGATTTTATATAGTAACAAACACACACAGCTCAACTAATGTGAATACATGTAAACATATTATAAAACTGGTTTATGTTTTAATGTGATTCTTGTTCTTTAATCCATTTTTTATACCTATTTCTATTTCTTTTAACTCAATGTGATAGTCACAGGCACATAAGACATGAGAGAGTATTGTTTATTCCCCTAATACATTTTTCTCAAGTTTTTATCCATCACTCTCTCTCGAATTTAAATAGATAAGAGGGGTATTTTCTGTATGGGTACTTATATTCTCTACCAGAGAGATGTAATTCTGAGAGAGATGTCATTCTGGCCTGAGGTAAATAATTAAACTGAAAAAAAAATATATATATATAATATCCAGCAATGCAGTTTTTACACTGTATGTAAATCTTCAAATAAAAATAATTTTTATAATATTATGAGGTACTTACTTAGCTTTCATTTTAGGTATGTGTAAATGTACTAAATTAAGTTTTCGCACACTCTGGCCCAATCCATGAAAAAAAAAAAGCGGCCCTTGGTGATAAGTAATTTAGAACCACTTCTATACAGTAATTAACTATGGTTTACTAGCTTTAGTGGTCGGCCACATGATCTAAGGTACTTTTCTCACAGCGTATTATACTGCCGATGATGGGGAGATCAAGGTTCGAATTTCGGTTGGGTTTACTGAAGGAGATTTTTCCAAAGTGGGTTTCCACTCTCCTTACACGCAAATGCGGGTACACTTTCTCTAAATATAACCATATTCCGTAAAACTATTTCCGTAATTACTACTTAAGTAAGCGTATAACCTGAACAGGTAGTAAGATGCAATGCTAAAAAAAAATTATGGTTTTGAAGCATCATTCATTATTTTCTCTAGAGTATGAATTATCTGCACTTTACAACCACCATTTAAATTGAACTTTTTGTTGTTGTAAATACCATCTCACTATTGTCACCAGTGAGTATTTTCTGTCATTGTTCCTACGGATCTCTGTGGGTTCGGTTAAACTGTAGCGAGTGCTTTGTTCTAGAAGAGGAGAACAGTGAATATTCATCAGGGGTACGCCAGTCTGCTCGTATTTCATTTGACGACGAGCTGTTTCTTGGTCGCAAGAAGAGTTCCTTGACCTTGGACAGAGTGGTGGAAGGACAGGGGAACCTATCGGAGCAAGCCAGGGAAAAGACTGAAGGTGAGTGGAGAGATTACACAGAGTTGCTGAAATAGAAAGTATTGACATTTGTGAAAAAGGGGCAAAATTCAGGGGGGTGGGGGATTGAAATTTGATTGAAATAATCTATCAAGTCAGAATCTGCTACATTATCTATAGAGCTAATCCAGCTGGCTGTCCGGTGTTGACAATAACTGTGATTCCTTGTGTCCTCTAGAGCAAGACGGAGATGCAGACAGTGGCCACGGTGACAGCTCAGTGTCCAGCGATGTGAAGGAGGAGGAACTACCTGAACACTTGCAGGTCGGCAATGAGTTCACGTTCAGAGTGACAGTGCTGCAGGCAGTGGGCATTTGCACGGAATACGCTGATATCTTCTGCCAGTTCAAGTGAGTCACCAGCAACACAGTTCATTGCACTAGCTCATCAGCTATGGATGGATGAACAAATCCATGTCACTTTCACTTTGTTTAACTTAATATACTTGTTAATATTAATCTCTGAACCACTCATACCTTACATTCCAAAGCTCCACTTAAAGAGACCTTCAAATGGTTTCAAACATGAATTCCCTGAAAATCCTATTAAATGTTATGTGAGTAAAGCTGACACTTTAGCACACTCTTCCACTAAATAATATGGCCTATATGGGAATTTACATACTTTTTCAAAGATGTAAACTCAATTAATAGAAGTACAAGATTTATTTTATTTGGAATAGCGATTTTCTTACAGTAAATTATTGATATTTACTTAAACCTTTTTTTCTGCTAAGAATATTTGATTTATTTCGTACCATCAAAACTAAAACTAAACTCAAACATTGAATCCCCCGACCCAGGTTTCATTCTATCAGAACTCATTAGGAGGTGGTGTGAAACGTGCTACTCAATTTCCTAAAAGAGGAAGTCAAAAAACACAAAAGAGACAAAAAGGAAATTAGTATCAAATGATAGAATACTTATATAAGAACACGTAAAAGTAACAAATGACAACACCTTTCCTGTACCTTCTTCCAATTACATATACAAAATACTTCATACCTTAAAGTCAAGTTGGGTCTAATCCACTATTTTATGAATACTAATATCCAATTTATCTTCAAATCTCAAATCAAAATCTGAATCTTGAAATAATCTTGAAAATAAGAGGAAATATAAATTTACTAATAGATAATAAATAGTAACTTATTATTATTAGCACCGCGTCATACTACCCGTTCGGGTTATACGCAAATAGTAACTAAATGTTAACATTCATACATTCAGTTAAGTGTTAAACTACTGATCTGGGGCCTGGTTGAAGTTCATCCCATAATTATAATTGGTTCTGAACCACCAATAAGTAGCATTAAAGCTCTAAAACAAATGTCACTTGACAAATTGAAAAAATATATGTATACATTTTTATAAGGATTTGAGTCTGAATCCGAAACTTTCTTGAATCCTCGAATCTTGAATATCTTAAAAAGATTGAGGGCCCATCCCTACCTTAAAGAGCATTCTTTTAAGAACTCTCGTGTCTCAAAATTGAATGGCTAAGTAAAAGTGATAAAGTTTTGATACAAAATACAACTTAATATGGTCATAATTTAAAAGATAATTTTAAACTTTTAGGTTCATGCTTTAAATTGATGTATTGAACTTTTTTGAGTAGCCAAGTTACTTTTTAAGTTGTGTTCAGAGCATTTTAAAGTTGTTCCTACATGTCATTGGTTTAAAGACAAAACACAATAATTTTTTACGGAACTAAAACTAAATCAAGTCATTGTCCTGTTCCAGTTTCCTGCACCGTCATGATGAAGCGTTCTCAACTGAACCAGTGAAAAATACAGGCAAAGGAACTCCATTAGGTTTCTACCATGTTCAGAATGTAAGTAAACATACTTCATTAGAATAAGTTTAAAAAGAAATATACAATATTGTAGTGAGTGTAAAAAGACACAATTACCAGAAAAATTGTAGCATTCTTGAAACACTAAATTGTGCAAAAAATATTAGGAAAAAAATTAATAAATTCTTTTGATTTGACCTCAATAAGAAGAAGGTCAACAAATTTGTTAATTCAATTAAATATTGGAAGGATGATATAAGTACAAGGTCTACACACTTGGCAGAAGACTGTAGACCTCAAAGTTCACAATTAAAACACAACAAAACACATAATTATGTAATTTTTGGGGTACACCAGTCCTCTTCTTCAACAGACAAGAGTAAAACACAGACTGGACTATGGCAGCATGGCTTGAGCTAATTTGATTTAGACTTTTACAAAGTTTATTGCAATCTCTGGAGATGTAGCTATATGTTAGAAATTAAATATATTAAAGAACAATATAAAATAGGAAAATACCTCCTTGGTGTGATTTTTCTTTTAGAGCTAAGAGTGAAAAGTAAAATTTTATAAAATCACTGTAAGAAGGTTCAAAACCTAAAAGACGTTTCCTTAAAGAGAAAAAACTACTGAACAAATTCTTTACTAATTTGAATCTCGTGTCATTGAGTTTCTTGTTTGGATAATTGTGTTTCATATCTCACAAAAAAACAAACAAAAAAACATGAAGTTGTTTGGGCAAAAGTTGGGTACGGAGAGTACATGAAATAGTAGAAGGAGCAAAGGTGGGATAATATAGTCATGCAATGAGAATGAAAAAGGAAATAATCCCACGGAGAATGTTAGAGATGAAGAATCTAGG
>CABFOV010000867.1:103051-137362 GCA_902141375.1 Timema poppense
GGGGGGGGGGGGGGGGGGGGGGGGCAGCGACCACATCTTCCGCTGAAGATTTATGTTAAATTTGTAAGAAGGTACAGAAAAGGTGAATATAAACACTTCAAAGGGGACGAGCACAATATGGCTTTACATTGAAAAAAAACCCACAATAGGACCTTGAGATAAAAATTTTATACATACATTTTATGTTATTGGGTGAACCAAAGGGCTCTTGGTGTATTATTTTCAATATTCCTACTTCAGCAACACCTAGATAAATGTGCTTCCCATCTTTCTAACATATATTATTGACACTATTTATTATATGTGTATTTTCTTTTGTTTAGATTACAGTAACTGTAACCAAATCATTTCTGGACTACCTCAAATGTCAGCCCATTGTATTTGAGGTGTTTGGTCACTACCAACAACATCCTCTGCACAAGGATGCCAAACAAGATGGAGGACAGTGGTAAGTAGACACTTAAGACATACCAAGTTAAATATATGGTCACATACAAATTCTTCTAAATAAATAGTAGAAAATGTGTTAAAATACTGTAAAATATATATGATAGGGGGGAAAACACTATGGAAAGATAAATGGGCTGAACTTTGATAGATACAAGTAAACTTTTCACACCACTCTTTTCCACCTTCTTCTTGGTCACACAATCAAGTCACATTATACATTTAATTTTCTGAAAATATTCCTCCGTATAAAGTAGAAACAAAACACAATGGGCAATTAGATTACGAAAATAATTTGAGATTTACATTAATGCAAGATAAAAATTACAAGGTAATAAAGCAAGTTGCTACTGCTGTAGGTGCTGGATAGATAAAAAAACACACCATAGATTTGAGTTTTAAATAAACTTATGGCCACAAATTATATTTGGTTTAAACTAGGGTCTAGTTAAAGATTTATTGAGTCTTATTAATATTGAGCTGGTCTTAGCGATTAACCGCTGTAGGGCTTCATTCTTGGTAATTGCAAGGTTTTACACATTTGGGAACTTAATTAAAATGGCATCAAACGTCTGTATTAAATTAAACATTGAATGGAAGATAGAAGGGAAAGGTTACACACTTCACAGAAAACTGTAGGCCTTACCCTTCCATCCTCCTTTCATTGTGTAATTTAATAGTTGGTAACTTGTAGGTATAGAATACTTAGGACCACGTTCATAGTCAGAACCTCAAGTGCGGTTCGATATGAGACACAGGACAACACCTACCTAAACCAGAATGGAATGAGCCAGTTTGTTATGCAATACTGGGCCATTCCATTTGAGTCTAGGTAGGTGTCGTCTTGTATTTTATTTTGAGCTGCAATTGAGTTGCACAAAGTATGGCTATGAATTTGGCGTTTAGACTACAAAGTGTTGAGTTGATTGTTTTTCTGTGTTTATAGTGTTCGTCAACCCCCCAAGAGGATGCTACCGCCCTCTATTCCAATCAGCCAACCAGTGCGCTCACCTAAGTTTGGTGTCCTTCCGTCGCCTAGCACAAGCCACGTGCATGCCAAATATGACGTTCTTGTGTGGTTCGAGATCTGCGAACTAGGTTTGTTCAACTCTCCCTTCACAGATTAATATTTAATTTGTGTTTATTATTTCTTATTTGTGCTCACATTCCACAAATTCAACACATTCATAAATTATGTAGTAGCAAAAATTCAATTAATTATATACCTTCCCTCATGTCTAACAGTTTGCTTGTATCCTCTCCTGTGGAGGTTGTCAATGTATTGGGCTCGATGTTCGCCGCAATCTCTAGCGCTGTGAACTACTCTAACGAGTTTGCAGTGCATAAGCGGAACATCGAAAGCCATACTATTGATTTTGGTCAAAGTCTGGGGGAGGATTATAACTCCCCCTTTACTATGGATGAATTGATCTATGCCTTCCGGTCCTGACGACATTCACTATGAGACGTTGCGCCAGTTGCCCCCTGCCAGACAGGCATTTCTTTTGGACATCTACAATAATGTTTGGGAATCTCATTAGTTCCCATCATTTTGGAGTTAAGCAATCGTTATACCAATTCATAAAAGTGGCAAGGATAAATTTGATCCATCTAGTTATAGACTGATAGCCTTTACTAGTTGTGTATGCAAAATATTGGACAAAATGATCAATAAACGATTTATATGGTATTTAAAATCCCGCAATCTGCTATCCAATATTCAATGTGGTTTTCGTCGTAACCGATCAACAGTGGATCACCTTGTCCATCTCGATATGGCTTTTTGTGACACCTTTCTACACAAACAACATCTTTTGGTTGTTTTCTTTGATATGGAGAAAGTGTACGACACCACCTGACGGTACGGCCTATTGAAAACACCTTCTCATTAGGCGTTCCAGGGGAACCTCCTATTTTTATATCTAATTTTATGTCCGATAGACACTTCCGTGTAAGATTGAATCACACCTTATCCGTTGATTTTATTCAAGGAAATGGGGTCCCTCAGGGCAGTAATCTAAACTGTACGTTGTTTGCCATCGCAATAAACAGCATCGTGATGTGCACTTACCTGTCCGTTCATTCCTTTTTGTGGATGACTATGCAATCATCTTGTCTCTACAGGGCTGAACAGCAGATATAACTCGCTGTAAGCAATTAATGGTTGTGGGCATTGTGCAGTGGCTTTCACATCTCCAAAGCCAAGACGATGGTTGTCCACTTCCATAGAGTACGCGAAATACAGCCAACCCCCAGTATTTTAATGAATCACGTTGTTTTACCTGTCTCAGAGACCATAAGGTTCCTGGGACTTTTATTTGATGTTAAATTAACTTGGATCCCCCACATCAAAGACCTGAAAGCGAGGTGTATAAAAGCATTGAATTTGCTTAAAATAGTTAGTGGTCGCTCTTGGGGGGCTGATAGGGAAACCTTGATGCACCTCTATATGGCCTTGGTGAGATCAAAACTTGATTACGGCAGTTTTGTTTATGGCTCAGCTATTGCTTCGGCATTAAAGATGCTAATTAGTGTCAACCATGCTGGCATTTGACTAGCTACTAATACTTTTCGTACCAGTCCAGTCGTCAGCATTTGTGTCCACGCCAGTGAGCCCCCTCTTTCTTACCGGCACTCCTATATTCTGGTATCTTATGTGTCGAAACTGCATTGCATCCCAAAGCATGTTGCTTACAGTCCTGTGTGTCATCCCCCCAATCATGTCTTGTACAAAACCAAATGGGGTAGTGCAAGGCCGGCTGGGATCTGGATGCTATCGGTTTTCGACAAGTATGGGATAGTTCTGTCAAACGCTATCCCCACCTCTCCAGGTCGAGTTTTCCCCTGGAAGATACGCCTTCGGAAATTCCATTTTGATCTTGCCAGGTTTCCTAAAGTGACCACTCCATATGTTATTTATGAGATAACCTTCAACGAGATCCTCTCCATTCACTTTCAGTGTTTACAGCACATCTATACAGATGGTTCAAAGTGTGGGTCTCTGTGGAATGCGCCTTTTTGAGGAGGGAAACAATTTTAAATATGGCTTACCTGGTGAATACAGTATTTTTACGGCGGAACTATACGCCATTTTTAAATCTTTGTGTTTTATACATCGTAACTGTCCCCGTTCTGTTCTCATCTGCACGAATTCCATGAGTTCTCTGTTGGCATTGTCCACTTTGTACTCCTGTAATTCCCTCGTGCAGATGATACACAAGTTTTAAAAATGCTTTATCAAGTACCCGACTCGCCTTTTGTTGGATTCCTTGTCATACTGGTCTCTCAAAAAATGCACTGGTGGACCAGGCAGCCAAAGAGGTGGCTTATCTCCCTCCTGAGATGAGTTTGAGTGTCATATTTGGGACCTGAAGGGCTATGTTTGGCGTGGGGTCTTAGACACGAGTAGTTGATTTCGACCCCTGCTCAGAACAAGCTGCATTCCATCAGGGATGGTGTGTCATGGTGGCCCTCTTCTATATGAAAGTCTCTAAGAGAGATCATCGTGACAAGACTCCGCGTCGGACACACATCATTGACCCATGGGTTTTATTGAGAGGGGATCCACTTCCAGTGTGTGAGTTTTGCGATGCTCCCCTTAGTGTGTACCACATTTTGGTGGTGTGTAACAAATATTCCCCTATCCGTCTGGCTCTTGATTTTAAAGGTGACCTTCGTTTTTTATTACACGATAGCACAGATGGAGTTAATTGCTTACTCTGTTTTTTTACACTAGGCAGAACTTTCTAATGCCTTTATAAAGTGACTCATTTGTATCTTATCTAATATTGAGATTATTTTTAACATTTTTAGTGTGTTCTAATATGTCGTTTTGTCTTATTTTAAATTTTAGTATTCTTTATGCTTTAATATGTTTGTTTTATATTTTAATCATTTTATTTTTTAATATTTTTTTTAACAAACTTTATATATTTTAAAATGTTTTCATTGTACTTTTAATGTAGTGCATACATCTGTGTTTTTTTATTAGCAGATTATCACTCAAAACATATTATTATTATTATTATTATTATTATTATTATTATTATTATTATTATTAGCACCACGTCTTACTACCCGTTCAGGTTATACGCACTTACGCTAATGTGTAATGGTAGGGTGATTGTGAGATGAAATGGAGGACCTACAGTTTAACGTGGAATCCGAACCACGGTGGAGGCCTGGCATTCCCCACATTCACAAGATGTCTTGTCAGAGGTGAAGGAAGGGTTTGGTAATCAGATAAATCTGTGCCGGGACCTGGGATTGAACCCCGGCCACCAGCTCAGAAGTCTGACACCTTACCCCTAGACCGCCAGGTCACCTCAAAACATATTAATAGCTCATTTAAGCACTCCAATGGAGTGTTTCAAAAAGGTATTTTCTCATATTGAGATATTTTTTAATACACATTTTTATTTTTGTAACCACCTGTTTATTTTAACAGGTGGACTATTTACCATTTCGCTCCCCCTTGGGTATTTTACTTTGTTTTTACATTTCAATGCCCTAGTAATCGCTTTGTGTCGATGGGCCTCCAAAAAACAATAATAATAATAATAATAATAAGTCCATCATTCACACTATTTCTTCAAATAAATTTTATTTTTTAAATAATCAGGTAGGCTATTAAATTTGAGTTGTTTTTTTTTCAAAAATAGTGACCATATTGAAGTTTTTTTAATGGCCCCCTTTATTATTTTTCAGCATGACTTTTATTAGCAAACGAGTTTGACATACCTGGACTGTAAAAAAAGATGGATGGCTTCATCTCAAACAGGGCTTATCCTAAAATGATTTAGCTGATGGTCACACCTTAACTCCACCAGATAAATAAACACCATTTTTATTATTGTTGTTTTATAAAGAAAAATTTGTTTATGTTGGCAGCCCCCAATGGCGAGTATGTTCCCGCAGTAGTAGACCACAGCGACGACCTCCCTTGCCGAGGCCTGTTCCTACTCCACCAGGGAATCCAGAGGCGATTACGGGTGACAATAGTCCACGAGGCAGCTCCTGAGCTACGTTGGCGGGATGTGCGTGAACTTGTGGTGGGCCGTATACGCAGCACGCCTGAATGTGACTCGGAAGACAACGACAGCTCGGTACTGTCCCTGGGTCTGTTCCCAGGAGAGTACCTGGAGGTGCCAGGCGATGACCGCTGTATGTTCCGCTTTGAGGCTGCTTGGGACAGTTCCCTTCACAACTCTGCTTTGTTAAATAGGGTGACTCCCTGTAACGAGCAAGTGTACATGACCATCTCTGCCTACTTGGAGGTGAGCGAATAGTATCATGGTTATCAATCAAGTATATAGCTCATTTCATCCTGCTGTTGCAGTAACAGCAACATACACTAATAGCCACAGGGTTTGTGTAGTAGCTCTGACCTGTAAGTGGTTTTTCATTCGTTTTCCAAAAGATTGTAACTGGATTTACATTAAATCTTGAAATCATACATAGTTAAATATAAAAGGTAGTCCTCATTTTATAATGAATATAAAAAGAAAGCACTTGAATTAAATACTGTTTTCCAACTTCAAATAAAACACTATTTTAAGAGGAAGATGTTGCTATTCTTTATTGAATTCTCAGGCATATTTATTTACCTTTCCTCAAATGGGGTTTATGTTTTTTGTTTGGACTCATTATTATAGTCGTTTATATTTTCCTTGAGTGGGATCTGATGTACAAACGTTAGTCACTTCAGCTGAAACATTAGATTTTCTAAACTATTACTTACAACAATTCTGTACAAGACACAAGCTTATGTTAAATAACTATTATGTCATGTCATCCAGATTGAGAACTGTGGACGTCCAGCCATCATCACAAAGGATCTGAGTATGATCATATATGGGCGAGATGCCCGCACGGGACCACGTTCACTCAAGCACCTATTCACAGGGAACTATCGTAATGCTGAGGCCAACAGGCTCTCTGGGGTCTATGAACTGGTGCTGAAGAGAGCCTCGGAAGCAGGTAGTCCAGGTTTGTCCCGTCTCGCCCTGCTAGACTAGACTAGACTAGAATAGAATAATATGCTGGGCTCCTGTCATGTTTTGTGTGTAGCAGACTGTACTTTAGATGGTTTGTTTTACAGCATTTACAATGCTATGATGTTTTAATATTGTACTTTTAGCATAGATGTATTGCTAACAACGTATCATGGAGTATTAGCTTAGAACACTAAATTTATACTTGTCCTTAGAGATTGAAATGGCTTTTCATTGATAGTGGTATTTTCCAAAATTGAGGATAGGTGAGGCATTATTTCTCTGTTTATAAACGAGCTTAATTTCATAAATTAACACACAGTAATACTTTATTATTTTGTAATATAAATTATGATATTATTGAAGGTGTACTTTCTGATCACAAAACTATACTAGCAAACGACTTGTAAATAACCATACACTGGTAGCTCAAACATAACATTTAAAATACTTTAATAACTCATTTTATTGGATTATTTTAGGTACTGCCTGGGATTGAACCATAACCCGTGAAACATGTAGTCAGTTTACCTTACTACTCAGCTCTGGTGATGTGCTTACACCATTAACTTATGTCCTCTATTTAATACACATAAAGAGAAAATTTATAGTTTAATAAGTTTTTGTCAACTTTATTTTGCTCAAAATAATTATGCTTCACATGCTGAATCACCATTTAGGAGGTACCAATTCTAATTCTACTTGAGTTGAAATTTTGTTTTCACTAGGTGCAAAAGTAGGTGAGGTGTCTGTGATTGGTATTTTATGTATGTTCGAAGCGTTAATAACTTGATTTGTGTTAAGCTTCTGAAAAATAGTACTAACTAGAGTTGGTTAAATCCACTATTTTACAAATCCAAATCATGTAATAATTATGAAGAAAAGAGGAGATTTAATGTAATAATAGAAGATACAATTCATAACTAAATGTTAACATTATTTCTTAATCCATTCATCACAACATTCATACATTAGCTTAGTGTTAAAGTAATGGTCTAGAGCCTGGCTGATAAGTTTATCCTATAATTATAATATGTTCTGAACCACCAATAACAGTATTAGAGCTCTAAAATAAATGTCATTTAAAAAATTGAAGAAAAGAAATAATTTTTTGAGGATTTTAATTTCAAATCTGAAATTTTCTCGAATCCTCGAATCTCTAATTTTCTTAAGGATTTGAATAACCATACCGAGTATTAATGTTGATGTAAAGTTGTGTCAATTTTATTTTACTTTGGTAATACTCATTAATCACAACACTGCTTAAGTTGACCATATAAATCTCAACCCATTGAGCTGACGAGCCAGACTCGGCTTGGCTTTGCCCACATTCTTAAGATTAACAAACCTAACAGACGTCATTATCATTTTATTGCAGAGGAGAAACAATTGTTTTCCTGGGTTGGGAGTCTTGTCATAAATTGTAATTTAATGAGTTTGTCTGCGTATAGAGATAGTGATTATGTCACCTCTTGTAAGGGAAAAAATCTCTGAAGCAAACCGCAAGGGTGGATATTAATTAATCTGCGCATGCATCACTATGGCTGGCTCTATAAGTCAACTTGCTCCTGCTCACACACGCTCAAATTTGATTCTCTGTTGAGCCAAAAGTTTGGCCTCTTTACTTTCATATGTGATCGAGTTCATTGGAAACTGTCTCGTATGGGCCAGATTTGATGGCTATATGGGATCTTACTTGAGTGTATGTGATCAGATTTAGTGTATCGTCTATAATGAATGGTAAAAGATCGTGTTGTTTTCTAGTTGTAATACATATGTATGAATAGTTTACATGTTATTTAATCAATAGTTGCAAGATATATTTTTTTTAAATTATAGGATTGCACGCTTGTGTAGTTAAAACATTTTTAGAATTATTAACTGACTGCTCTCTTTTATTGTGAATCATTAAAATTATGTCATGCCCATGGTATTTTGTTTGAATTCGGGTTTTGCATTTCAAATTGAAGTAGGAATAAAAATATTTGAAGTAAGGAATCTCTTTTTGAAAGTGAGATTGATTTAGTTTTTAAATATTTAATTGAAATCTAAGCAATGTGTTTCTCAAACCGCTGTTTAAATTGGTTAACACTGGGAAAGAGTTTGGAGTACAAGGAGTAGATGAGATAGCAGAGGAAACATGAGTAAGTTGGTATGATCATGTAATGAGGATGGAACAAGATAGGATGAGAATGAGGTAGATGAAGTATGTAGTAAAAAATACCGCAAGGGAGACCAATAATGAGATGAGAGGGGCAGATAATGGAAAGTGTGCAAGTGAGAGAAGAAACATGTAAGTGATTAAAGGAGGAAGAGTGGTAAAAGGATAGAGGAAAATGGAAGCATTTTACTAAACTGACTGCCACAGGCTGGAAAAAGTTTATTATTATTATTAAATTAAAGGTCTGGAATCAGTTTAATTTGATTCTTCTGATTATTCTGGGCTAAACCACTAGCTATTAGCACTAAAAATTATTCCAATTCAAAATTTAAATCTAGTTTATATTTTAAAATTCGAGGATTCAATGGATCCATCACTATTACCAACATTGCTTATCGGTTAAATTACTTGTATGAGTAGTTTTAAGCTATTATTCAATGCCGACATCATCATCATCAACATCATTAAATGTTACTAGCCTGTGGCCGGGCAAGTTTAGTAATAATCTTGCATCTTCCTTATTCCACCGTCAGTCCTCCTTTATTTGCTTGCATTCTTCTCCTCCTCTCACTTACGCACTTGCTGTTATCTGCTCTTCCCATTTATTTTTTGTCTTTCTCCTAGAAACTGCATCTACATCAATCTCCTTGGGATACTTTATTTTTCCATCCTCATCACATGGTCATACCATTTCACCCTTGCTTCCTATACAATTTGATGTGCTCCTTGTACCCCCACTTTTACCCAAACAACTTCCTTGTCCTATGTCTAAATAATCTTATATTATAGGCTATGCAAATTGATAAAACAAAGAGAAACTAAACTATTGATAGTTATTGAAAATTGAGTGGAGAGCAAGGGAAAAATGCTCAGCTAGGGAAAAAGGAGAAAAATATGATTAGAATCTAATGCACAATTTTTTCTTTCACATATTGAAGAAACAATCATAAAAAGAGTTTAAAATTTTGTAGGAATGTGCAAAGCCCACTTTTTCAATTTGAAGTGAACTTTAATCAAATATATATGAAATATTCTCGAAGTTTGAACATTCTTGGTTAATTTTTTTTACTGCACAATTGTTTGAAATACTTGATTCTAAATCAAGTTACTATCACATCTTGTGCATCTATTAATTTTTATTAACTTTGATTTGCACACTGCTAATATTTCAGCCTTATTGCATTTACTATACAGAAATAAATTATAGTTATTTAGCCATTACTGCCCTCATCAAACACAAAGTGGGACGAAAACGGAAAAAAAACACTAACCTATTTCATATCAAATTCAAATAAAAACTGTTGAAACTACTTACTAAACAAATTTTCCCGTTAATTCCCCATCACTAAAGCTAGATTTTGTTATATCAAAATTAGTCAGGAGGGTGTGTGAAATGTGTGGCACGGTTCCCGAGAAATCAAAATAACACACAAGAAGTAAAAAAGGAAAATGTTAAAATAATATAGAAGAGAAACATATAATTTGTAAAATTGTCAAGTAATGGCATTAAAAATTTCCAATTCACCTTACTAGACACAATTTTGCTTAATTGATATACACACAACTGAAAAAAAAGCCAAATTTTTAAAATTATTTTCGGATTACTTTTCATAAATTTTATTTTATATCACAAATAATGTGATTGGTTCTTATTATATTCTGAGGGATTTAAAAATTATTATGATGTGATTATTGCAATTTTTCAGATATGCTTTAATATAAATGGGATCATTAATATGACTTCTGAATCATTTATACATTTCATTTGCTTTTGCACCACACTGAGACAAAGTTTTTTTTTATATAATCATATAAACATGATCCAAGCTAAATATTCTCACAGGTGGTTAGTTGAACTTATATGTTATTGACCTCGATATAATTAAATTTGATTGATAAAGGAATACAAAATTATTTCAGTTTTGTGATTAACTTAACACCGGAAAGAATAGCTAACTCTTAATGTCCAACTTTCTAGTAAACTTTCAAATTATTTAAGTAATAAGACATATCCATTCAAAAATAATAAATGTGTATATTCCACTGAGGATCAAACTCATCTTCCTTCCGTAACAATTACTACCAGCCTGCGGGCTGGAACCATGATAGTTAGGTGAGATAGGTTAGTGAGTGGTTAAACCTGTATTTCTTCTTGGAGCAGTGGCTGGTACAGTATGCTCTAATGTGGGGATGGTGAATAACTTTGGTTGTTACTTCAGGCGTGCAACGCCGCCAGCGGCGTGTGTTGGACACCAGTTCCACGTATGTACGTGGGGAAGAGAACCTTCATGGGTGGCGACCACGAGGAGACAGCCTCATTTTCGATCATCAATGGGAGCTAGAGAAGCTGACACGGCTCGAGGAGGTACTGACAAATACTTTTTCACTTTAGGGAGGTTTCGAGTGTGTGCGGTCTAGTCACACTATTAAATAGTCGGTACCCGCTTCGGTGACCAAATAGTCTATATCAGAGATGGTCAACATATTCTTCAACGTAGTCACAATTCACAAGTGAGGCGAACAATATGTGAAATTTGCCACACTATGTAAAAATTGATAGATCGAACATTTAAAACAACACACGCTATTTGATCACCTTTATGAAAAATATGTGCACTTTGACTACTCAATCAAAACTGTCTCAGACTCAAATTATCAAAATTGTTCACTTTGAAAATTTATGATATTTTAATCGAAATTTTAAAACCTTTGGTCTGACCAATTACAGAAACATTGGTTGAATATCTGTACTTAATAAATTTGCAAAATGCTTCTAATAATATGAAGGAAATATCAAGTTACAACCAGCACATGCTGTCGGTAAAAAGTTTTTATTTTATTGTGAGTGTTGGCTAACTAAAATTCACCACATTTTTCTGGCCAATTCCTCACTTGGGGTGATTGGTAGGCTTGCTCATCCCGCCGGGTCTAAGGTGTCACTTTCGCAATAGACTGGACTGACGCTATGATGGGAAGATCAGTGTTTGAATCTCAATCAGGTGTGCCAAGGGTGGTTTTCCCTATATGGTTTTCCACTCTCCCTCCACACCAATGTGGATACACTTCCTATATTTCATTTTTATCTCCGCGTCAATGACTACTTGTTCAGGTTAAACACACATGATAATTACTCTAATGGGGTAGGGATGAGGAATGAAGCAATTTAGAGGTAGTCTACCTGCATTTGTTTAGCAGGAGAATGGGAAACCATTTAGGAAAAGCCACTATCAATAGACCCAATCGAGATTCAAACTCCTTTCTTCCCATCTTCAGCAGGCCAGTACAACATGAGAGTGACACCTTAGACCATTCAGCCACTGAAACGGTTCACTTTATATAGATTCAACTTTCCAAATCCCATAAAATTAGTGTATTATAATATTACTATGTTCTACTTTATCCTATCCTAACCTTTAATGTAAGTTTTATGCAACTTTTTCATTAGAATATGTAAAATTATTGTTATCCTCAAAATAATGAAATAATTTAGAAAGTCATAATATATATATATATATATATATTTCGTTTAGTCTATTTACTTAGCAACGCGTCTAACTACCCGCTCGGATTATACACCTATGTACTAACTACACTAATGGGTTAGGGATTAGGAAGCCTTAATTTAGAGGAAATGCACCCAGGATAGAACTTTGATCTCTAGCAGTCTAGTTCAACACGAGATTAGTGCGTTAGACTATGTGACCACCGAAGCGGGTGAATTTATTATTAAACTACTATTTATCTTTCTGTGCTCTTTACCCTCTGGACTTAAATATCCTCCCACACTCCTTTTTTTCATCACTCACTTATCTTTATATGACTTTTTTTTTTTAGGTTGAACGAGTGAGGCACACACTGCTCCTACGAGAACGTCTGGGAATAGACAAGCCCTCTGTGCCAATGACTCGGAGTCATGACTTCACCAAGTCTGAAAAGGAGGTGTGCAACATGGTGGCCAAAGAGGGCCGTGCCAGCCCAGCTGCCGTCATCAAGCCGGACATTCTCTCTGACAAAGAACGAGACCTTTCGATCAAGTGCATCCGACTGATACAAGGAAGAATACCTTGCAAGGTGAGTAATGAGCTATTTTCTTCATCATCATCATCATCATCATCATCATCATCACCACCATCACCATCCTAATCATACACAGTTTCCTGACACCGGCAGGGTCTGTCTCGAACATAAATCTCTCCATTTACTCCTGTCCTCCCAACACTTTTTTCCTCTGCACAAGCCCAATCCACTCCTCTCCTCTACACAATCCTCTGCAATCCCTTCAGCCATGGTCTTCCTTTTGGATTCCGGCCTTCCACCCCAATCTCGCCTTCTCTATCCTATCCTGGAGGGGCTCTTAATTCATTTTTTCTCTCTCTCTCTCTCTCTCTCTCTCCCTTCTCATCCTTGTCACTCCCAGCCTACTCCTCAGAAATTTCGTCTCAAATGCCTATATCCTGCTCTTATATATTTTTTCCTTCATTACCCAGGTTTCTGATGAGTGCTGCAATATTGAAACATACATCCCCACCTTTTCACTTCTATGACTTCTCATGCTTTTGTAAAAATCCTCTTTTTGTCTCCCTCTTTCCCCAATTTCTCTTGCGTTTCCACCTTTCCCTCTACCACACTTCCTAAGGTACTTTAAACTTACCATTTTTTTCAGTTGTTCTCCTTCTAATGTTACTCTTCTCATGTGCCAATTTTCCTTTATGCATGTGAATGCTAATCCTTAAACTCAACTTTATAATTTTATTTACTTCAGTTAGACTTAAATTTATAATACATTGAGCCTTACTAGTACCATACTTAAGAATATGAATACAACTTATTCAGAAATTGGTGAACACAACACAGACAGAAAATTGGTAGAGACTTTCTCATTTTCGTTTAAATTATTGAGTGCTGATTTAATCAGTCGGTTCAGAAAATGCACGTTAAATAACCCAAATAGAGATTTAAAAAAAGTATAATTTATCTTTGGGTTCTGTGAATTAATTCTTTAATGGTTTATTTTTAGTAAATAATAATTATTATTTGTAAATTTCTAGTGATCCACAAATTTCATCATGTGGTTTCTTGAGTTTCCCTTCAATTTACCAAAAAAAAGTTAGGTTCAAAATTTCACATTTAAAAACCACAACACATGATAGTAATAATTTTCAGGGAATGTCCAATTTTCTTAGTCAGAAAATAGTAGAGGTTGTTTGTTCAATTTAATCTTTATTCTTGTATTCTAACACTATATATTCAAACTTTTTCTCTCGGTTGGTAAATATCCTTTAGGGGTGTGTGAAACTTCTACTTGGCTTTAAAATAAATATCAGCTATGGTTTCGCTTCAAAAAATATTCTGACTTTGACAGTTACGAAACTTCGCCAATAAATATATTGACAGCAAGAATACTCAATTTATGGTCATTTCTTTCTTTTTGAGCTCTTATATAGATTACAAATTAATATTAATATGGAAAAAATCTTGAGTAATTGAATTTTTAGTTGTGATAGTAACTTAAAACAACCAACAAAAAATATTTGAAACTCGATTCCACTTTAAGAATATTTCACATATTTGATTTGAGTTTACTTCAGATTTTAAAAAAAGACTATACATACCAAAATCGAATGGGCCATAACTTTCAGGATTCATTTACATGTATACAACAATTAACATAGTACTGACCGCAGTTGTGCTACGGATGTTTATTGCTTGACAAAAATCCCCCGACCCTGGCAGCATTTGAATCCATGAACATCAGGTCACTTGCCTCAGTCTTATAGTTATTTAATGTGCTAGTTTTGTGTTGAGCTCGACTACAGAGGACGAGGAGATTGAGGTTCGAATCTCGGTCGGGTGAATTGGGTGTGGTTTTTCCTCAATGGTTTTCCACTCTCCCTCCACGCAAATGCGAGTTCACTTCCTCTAAATTCAACCTTCCCAATTTATAACCAATTAGCATACAACCAGAACAAGTAGTAAGATGTGATGCTAAAATTAAATTAAATATAAGGTCCAGAAGTAAGCACTTTACTCCAAGACCTTTGAAGACGACGATATAACTAATAAAGTAGTAATATTATATCAGTGTTAAAAAGAAAAAAGAAAAAAAGGGTATTTTATTGATTGTTCATCCTACTAAAATCCTACTATTACTGCATCTTGGGTATGTTTTATGTGCAGGAGTTTCCCCTTACAAAACTTAACGATGTCTCACCAAGCGAGGACACCACAGACATGAGTGTCAGCATCATTTCCACGGCCTCATCCATTGAGTGAGTTTAACTTCTTTTTTTACCCTTGAAATTGTGTCTTTAAATAGTTTATGGTAGAGCTATGTGTGGTTGATTTTCTTTTACATAGGTTAAATGATGCATGGTTATGCGGCAAAACAAATAAACATTTGATTATTTTTCAAATTTGTATAATACATATGTATATTAATGAAATCATGTTTGTCTTTTATATATATATATTTTAATTATTAACATTTTTAGTATTTTAATTTTTTTCTGACTATAATGTGTGATTTCAGTTTTCATTAGTTTGAGTTGGTTTTTTCAAATTCAAAATAGAGTAGGTTATGGTTTTAATCAGTGTTTTTTTTTTCTATTTTGTACCTCTAGTTTGATAGCGGCAATGATGCTGAAATACTATACTGTTCGAATTAATTGGGACAAACATGTTTTCTTTGTCTGAGTTGATATGTGATTACCAGTGATGTCTCGAACCGCCTGAAACCGGTTATATCTGCCTAGAGGCAGTGTGATGGATATACCTTGACTTTGATTTACTCGTTTGACTGGTTTTAGTGTATCAGTACTTCAGTTGTGAGACTTTCAGTGTGGCAGCTGGTGGTTATTATTTTGCGTTCCGTGTATCACGTATTACTTTTGCTTGTTCAAAGATGGATATTACTCCGAGGAAGCGTTCTAAAATAATCGCTCTTAATGAACACACTTCTATAACCATGAGAGATAAAGCTACGGCTATTGGTGTGGGCAAATAAAGTGTTTCAAGAATTTTAAGAACATTTCAAGATTCCGGATCATCGTCTCCAAAAAGAAAAGGAAAATGTGGGCGCAAACGGAAAATTACTCCAAGAACTGAGAAAATTCTAATAAGAAATAGCAAAATAAATCCAAGAAAGACAAGCACAGACCTTCAAAGGGATTTATTGGATTATGGTGTTGAAGTGAGTACCTCAACTGTACAGAAAAGGCTTCTGGAAGTTGGTCGTAAGGCAACAAGACTGATGAAAAAACAATTTCTAACTCAGAAAATGATTAAAAAAAGTTTAGCATGGGCCAAGAAATACCGATCATGGACTGTTAACGACTGGAAGAAGGTGCTTTTCAGTGATGAAACACATTTATTTGTGCATGGATACAAATCAAGTATAGTTAGACAAAGTTAAGGTGAAATTCTGCGACTAGATCATATCCAACCGACTGTAAAACACCCTTCTAAACAGATGTTTTGGGGTTTTTTCACAACAAACGGCACTGGAAGCTTAGTTCCTCTTAAAGGCATGATGAATTCTGTCAAATACATATAAATATTACGCAGTAGGATTGTTCCATTCATGAAAACATTTGATGGAACATTTCAACATGACTTGGCTCCTTGTCACACTTCGAAATTGGTCCAGACTTTTATGCGGGAAAATAAAATAAAAGTGCTTGATTGGCCTAGTAATTCACCAGACCTAAATCCCATTGATAACTTATGGCATATTCTCAAGAATCGCTTAGCTAAGATGAATTGCATGACACCAGAACAAATGATAAAAAGTGCTATACAAGTGTGGTCCCATGATGATGAAGTCAAGAACATGTGCGCTACACTAGTGGAGTCAATGCCAAAACGCGTTGAAGAGGTCATTTCTGCTAAAGGAGAGCATACTTCGTACTAATATAGAGATTTATCAGTCTACTTAAGGTGTGTTATGATTAAAAGCTAAGGTTTTAGAAAAAATCGTTTTTTTCCCTTTGTCCCAATTAATTCGAACACTATAGTATAAAAATTAAAAACTTAATTTGTGTTTCTCGGGTTGGCTTTCTTCACTCACTTTTCACATAATTAGTTAAATAGGTGATAGTTGTAATATTTTGTTGTTGTGGTAGACTGAATTCGCCAGAGAAGAGTGGTTGTCCCGCCCCAGAACAACAAATGGTGGTGTGCGCCCCACCTGCACCTCCTCCCCCAGGCAGCCAGGCCACAGGGCTAGTGCTCTACATTCCTGAGATGGAGGAAATCCGCATCAGCCCCGTTGTTGCCCGGAAGGGCTTGCTCAACATACTGGAACACAAGACCAATGGCTGGAAGAAAAGATATGTGGTGTGTGTCACCTTTTTTTACGTGCGTTGGTGACCTGGTGGTCTAGGGGTAAGGTGTCAGACTTCTGTGCTGGCGGCCGGGGTTCAATCCTCGGTCCCGGCACAGATTTATCTGATTACCAAACCCCTCCTTCATCTCTGACAAGACATCTTGTGAATGTGGGGAATGCCAGGCCTCCACCGTGGTTCGGATTCCACGTTAAACTGTAGGTCCTCTATTTCATCTCACAATCACCCTACCATTACACATTAGCGTAAGTGCGTATAACCCGAATGGGTAGTAAGACGCGGTGCTAATAATAATAATAATAATAATAATAATAATAATAATAATGATAATGATAATGATAATGATAATGATAATGATAATGATAATGATAATAATTTTACGTGCGTTACTTGATATGCCCTTCACTCACCCTGAAAGCTTGCAAGCTTACTTTGCAGTGTTCCGGGGTCATTTTTTCTTAGCAGCGCTTCTTACTACCCATTTGGGCTATATGCTTATGTACTAATTACACTAATGGGTTAAGGATGAGGAAGGTTGAATTTAGAAAAAGTGTACCCACATTTCCATGAAGAGTGTGGTAAACCATTTGGGAAAACCAAACTCGGTACACACTACTGGGATCGAACCGTGACCTCCCCATCATAGGCAGTCCGGTCTATTATGAGAGTAGAGCCTTAGACTATGCGGCCACTGAGGTGGGTCATAGTGCAATTAGTCAAGGTTAGATTGCCACCTTTCAGGATAACCAGAGTGTACTTTATAAAGGTTTTCTCGTGCTTTTTTGTGTGTACTGAATCTTACCACCCTGCCATGTTATCATATTTACGCTAACCGGATAGGTGTTAGGAAAGTAGAGTTTTAAAGGAATTGCATTCACATTTGTTTGGATGAAGAGTAGAAGACATTTAGGATAAACTAGACTCTTTGCACCTGGCAGGGTTATTATTATCTCTCTTCATCAGCAAACCAGTTTTATCTTGTGTTAAATTTAGCTAAATTAGGTTTATTTTAGTGTCAGTGTGCTGGAAGCTCCTTGTGTTAATCCAAAAGTGAAATATTGAAAAGAGTTTATTGTAAGGAAATGCATCAGCGTTTACCTGGTATAGGAGGTTACTTATGGGTATGTGATGAGGATGGGAAAGGAGAGGATGCTAAAGAGAAAAATAGAGATGAAGTATTTAGATAAAGGACTGCAAGGGAGGCCAAGAAAGAGATGGGAGGAGCAGATAACAAAAAGTGTTCTAATGATAGGAGAAGAATGGAAGTTATTAAAGGAGGAAGGGTGGTGAAAGAATAGAGAAAGAGGGAGGCATTTTACTAAACTATATCGTCCAAAGATGATGATGATGACGACTTGTGGTAACACTACTCCCAAGTGTACTTTAGTGGGGTTTGAATTCTTAGTGCACACTTAACTCTGCCTTCTTATTAGTTATTACATGACAAATTACAGAGGACCATAAGAATTAAACCTGAAACTATTTATATGCTAAGTCTAGTATCTTGCTCATTGATAAATCGTATTATAATTCTGAGAGCGAGATTAGGGCCTAGCTTATTCAAAAGGTCTGGCTGGGTTCAATCTCACGCAACCAAACTGAGGGTTTTTGCTCATTCCTTTTCTAAGAAAATACGGATACAATTTATTTTAACTACTTTCCTAATTAAATCATCAAGCTATTAATGTAGAATCAAAAGTTGTAGCATTATGTAGATGATCCAAACTAATTGGGACCAGGTATAGGACTGCGTGCGCCCGTCGAGTTCCCTTGTCGGGGTAGTTCAAGGTGTGTCACAGGTTCTTCTTCCCCACCACTGAATTTTCTTTTTTCCAGATGAGACTAGTAAGGATTTTTTATTTATTCATATTACCTAACAATATATACTTGAATTGAAAGCTTTCAAAACAATATATATACACATACATACACACTCTTTGCCTGAAACAAAATATGTATATTATTCTTGTGCATTGCTAGAAAATTATCTAGTGATTAACAGCACATGACCCGCTTCAGTGGTCTAATGAAATAAGGCATCACTCTAGCATTAGACTGACTCACCAATGAAGGAAGATTGAGATTTGAATCTCTTTTGAGTGTACTTATGGTGTTTATTTACTAAATGCGTTTCACTCTCTCTCAACACAAGTGCAGATACATTTCCTCTAAATTCAACCTTTCTAACCTCTAACATACTAGCGTAATTAGTACAACATTGAATATATGCGTAGAACTCGAATGAGTGGTGCTAAAACAAACACTAATGTGAATTGGGTGTAGGTAATAAAATAGTAGGTAGTAAAATCAATTTTCATTGCCTTTTGTGTTTTTTTTCTCTATGTGCCCATTCTGGTACCTAGATCCTATGTTTTTAATGCCTATTTGACTGCATATTTTATACATTTTAGCCACCTAATAATCCGTTCCCTACTAATAAATTACAATGTGTTATTTGCATTAATTTGTTGAGGAGAGAAATAGTGCACAGCCTTTTGTCTTTCTTGACTGAAACACTCAATGATTAGGAAATATGGAAATATATGAAACCTGCACCGATGGAAGAATGGTATAATTAATGTTAAGCTCATTTTGTGTGGTTTGCTGTTGCTGGGAATACTGGCCAATTGTACTGGGGTGTTTTTTTCTCTAAATGGTTTTCCACGCTCCCTATATGCTAATGCAGATACAATCCCTCTAGGATTATAGCTTCCTCACCCCTACTCTATTAAATGTGCATAACTTGTATATGTACTAACACAATTAAAACATGATTCTTTTTATATATATATATATATGTCCGACACCTTAGCTCAGTCTATAGCATATTTTTCTACTGAGTTAAGCATCCCGGGTTCAATTTCCGACATGGCAGAAAAATGTATTGTTGGTGAAATATAGGTTAACCCTTTCACAGTGATGAATTAACGACTGGGGACTGGATGCTGTGTCTGTCTTAGTCTTGAGTTAGATTATAAGACATATGAAGCTATGACAGGCCTAGCAAGCCGATAGTGGAAAATAAATGGCTTGAATAAAAGACTGAACCAGGCCACAGGCTGAAAACACTAATGGATGTAAAACTGTGCTTTACAAATAATTAAAATTTGGTGGTTTTACAAAACACTTTTTTAATATAGTTTTTTTTACATATTTAATCAAATCAACATAAGCATTTTATAAAGCTTAAAATCTAAAATTGTTATTACATTATTAATTTGGAATTAACTACTTTGTTGTATTAACTAACTCAAAGGGCTGGTGTACTGCCAAAAGTGCTACCACTATTAAATGATCTTGGTGCTTGAGCTAGCTAGGCCAAGTCCCCACCTTTCATTACTCTCCTTGCATCTCACTTTACTCGCATAACAGGAATTCAGAGATTAGCCAAATCACTTTATTTTAAAACAATGTTTCAAAATAACAACCAATAACAGTTTAAACTAGCGACACCTGTTGATGAATTTAGCAACTACACTTAACATAGAAAAAATGGCTCCAAATGGTTATTTTGAATTAAATTTTGAAAAGAGGGTAAAAGGACAAGGCCTACACACCAGAAAACTGTAGGCCTTAAACTTCACAATTCAGAAAAGCTTTTTGCTATAAAAACTGCAAAAATACTGTCCTTAACTTGCATTCTCTTCCTCTCCAGCTTAACTATATATTTTATTTCTTTGTTATGTCCCTTATGTGTGACTTTGTTAACAAGAAAAGTGAAGAAAGAACATTGTTTCTTTCAATATTCAACCTAATATTTTCTCCCTTTCTTATCAATTAGAAATATATTTTGCAAGACCTTAAAAAGTGCCTTCACTCAGCACAATATCTATAAAATAATCACCCGCCTCGGTGGCGTAGTTGGCTAATGCGCTAGTTGTGTTAAGCTCAACCGCTGAGGACGGGGAGATTCGAATCTCGGTCGGGTGAACTTGGGGTGGTTTTCCTTAAATGGTTTTCCACTCCCCCTCCACGCAAATACGGGTTCACTTCCTCTAATTCCACCTTCCCAATTCCTAATCCATTAGCGTACTTAGTACTTAAAGCGTATAATCCAAACGGGTAGTAAGACGCGGTGCTAAATAATAATAATAATAATAATAATATAAAATAATCCTAAAAATACAGAAAAATAATATCAATTTGGGCTGCAAAAAAAATGTATGTCCTAAAAGTGTGTTATTACCAAACTTGTAGCATATATGCATTGTTGTCAGTAAATAAATATACCCTTGTTATATTGAGTTAACCATTTGGACGGACACAGTTGGTTCAATAATTTGAATTCTGACTGATAGTAGCGGCTCAATCCCTGATAGAAGAGGAATTGGTATATATCTTTAATTTTAATCTCATCTTATTTTGTCCCGGGTTTGATTCCCTGCTAACACTGGGGGATTTTTCTCGAAAGGCAAATAATTATCATGGTTTGGTTAAGATCTTTTTTAGCTCCACCCCATCATCTTCACTATTAACATCCCCTCATCTCTTCTGGACACAGAAAGAGCCTCCATGGAAAGGATGTACAATTAGTACCTTCTGGCGTTCCCTGGGCAACAGTACATTAGTACTTGCCAATATTTCCACAAACTGAGCTACAAATTGTTGTAGCCCAAGACACATTATTATCCTGTTTTGTATTATAAGAAAGGTGGATAGAAACCTATAAAAGGGAAGAACACAATACGGCTTTTACAATGAAAAGAACACCACATTTCACACTTTACATTGCTGCCATTGGACAAAGAGGTATTGTAAAGAATGATAGGACACATAGATAGGAACATGTAATAGGAATACCATAAAGAACAAAAACATTGTAAAAGCCATATTGTGTGCTTCCCTTTTATATGTTTCTATCCACCTTTTCAGTACCTTCTACTAAATATAATACATTTACCTCATAAAGCGAAAAGAGGTTTTCTTCATGGAAATATACTATCTTGTTTTGTTAGAAATAATGATTATTATTTATACTCTAATATAACACAAAGGCGGTGCGTCGACCGTACGTGTTCATCTTCCGTGAGGAGAAGGATCCAGTGGAACGAGCGCTTATTAACCTAGCGACAGCGCAGGTGGAGTATTCAGAGGATCAACAGGCCATGGTGAAGGTGCCCAACACTTTCAGGTACGGCTTTGAAATTGGATTGTTTTCATGTATAATTAAAAGCACATATTATCTCTAGTGCTGCAATAGAGCATTTTCTAAAGGTCAAGGGGATATTTAAATTTTTGTTTTTGAATCTTTCTGTTATGATGTTGTATGGAACAAGTTAAACTGTAATTTGTTTTCAATTGTATACCCACTGTTATTTAATCTCCCCCCCCTCCCCCCCAATCCCACACATATGGACTCATTAAAATCTTCACTTAACCTCAAAATGTACACTAAGAATGCTTAACTTTGAGGTAATTTGTAATAGAGCACTAAGTTAAACCATAACTTTGAGGTAAAAAAAATAACAATAATTTAACATGAATATTCTACTTACCTTCTTCAGTGGTTGAATGCTCTAAAGTGTCACTGTCATAATAGACTGGACTGGCAATAGCAAGGATAAATGAGGGCAAATTCCTGGTCAGATCACCTGATGGTGCTTTTACCGAAAAGTTGTCCACCCTCCCTCCACACAGCTGAGTGTATACATTCTCTAAATTCAACCTTACTCATCTTCCCTAACACATTAGTTTAGTTAGTACATGTGACTATAACCAGAACAGGTGGTAGGACATGGGTTTTATTTTAACAAAATGTTATCCTTTCAATGTTTATTGAATCCAAGTGTTTGGCATCATTGTTTATGTTGTTTAGATCAAAATATGTAAATCTTGTGATTTTGACTTGAATGTTTATAACTTTTTATTTTGTTAAATAATAGGCTGTAATTGCTGTTGTTCCAACTTTAGACCAAAGATACTTTCATTGCAAACAGATGATTTTATAGAAAAAAATTTTTAGTCTTTTTATTTATAATTATTTGCTTAGCAACTTTTATTAATGGCTTTGAACATATCTTGTTTTTTTTTACAGTGTTGTAACAAAACACAGGGGTTTCCTGATGCAGACCTTGGGTGACAAGGAGGTCCATGATTGGTTATACGCCATCAACCCTCTCTTGGCCGGACAGATCAGGTAAAACTTATTAAGTTGTCATTGTTAAAAGACTGGCTAGAAATATTACCCTTTTACTTTCTAATTCAGACAAAATATACAGAATGGTATGTGATCATGACTCTTTGTCATAATACTCTCATATGAAGTTTGTACATTTTAGCTAGAAAATCTATGTGGAAATAATATCAACTAGTGGAAGGTTTTTTAAAACGTGAAGAAAATTGAACAAGTATAAAGCATAGATAAATCTTTGAGTACTATTAACAAGAGAAGAAAGCCCACCTGGAAATATAACTGTGAAATCCATTAGCCTAGATAGTTTGAGATGTTTATAGTTGAAGGTAGAAAAGCTGGATGGAAAACATAAAAAGAACTAACACAATATGGCTTTTACAATGAAAATAACACATTTCACACTTTATATTACTGCCATTGGACAAAGACGTAATGGTTGCCTCTTAAAGAAAATCAATTGTCACCGCCCAATCCCCCGACCTCAGTTTCATTCTATCAGAAGTCATCAGGAGGGAGTGTGAAACATGCAACACAATGTCTTAAAAGAAGAAACCAAACAAAAAGGGAGAGGAAAGAAATTGGTAAAATAATAATAAGAGACTTGATAGGAAAATGTTAAAGGAATAACTCAAAGGACAAACACAGGAGATGGACAATGGCTATGAATACATATTTTTCTCTTCAAGGAAAACCTGCTTTCCCTTTTTGAAGTATTTTGTACATGCATATATAAAATACCTCCAAAAGTGAAAAGGTTTCTTTAAAGAGATAAATTAAAATACAGAACATACGTGATCAAATTCTAAATATATAAAGATTTATTTGGATTAGGGAATTATTTTTGTCTTATGTATAATCTAAAAGCCATAAATCAACCACTTTTTAAACTTAAAACATAATATTTTCATTTCTCCCTGTGTAATTAAAGTTTTCGATTGTTTGAGATGGATCTTATTGAAACTCTATTGTAGCTTTGGGTTTCAACTTAGGTAATGTAATTAAAATATGTGTTGAAAATTGGTTTATCTGGTTTATTTAATAAAAACTGAAGGTAAAACTTTAAGTTCATCTTCATCATCAAGTGTTTCCAGCCTGTGGCTGGGTCAGTTTAGTAAAATACCTCCATCTTCCTCTTATCTTTCCATTACTCTTCCTTCTTAAAGGTCACACCAAGGAATTATATGTAACTTATGTCCCACCCAAAAAAATATTGTTAATATGACTTCTATAATTTTCAATGCATCATTAACGCGACTACAGTAGCCCCGTGGCTTCTTTGGTGCTGACTGACAACTCACAGCTGACTTCTGACAGACAACATATAGGTATATACCTACATTTTGACTGTCAGAAGTGACAGCTGCTAAACACATGTTTTAGCAGATCATATGGTTTGGCGTAGGGATACATAATTTAGTCTAGTAACTTTTCAAAGCCGTCAGCTGTGAGCTGTCACTCAGCACCAAAGAAGCTATGGGGCTACTGTAATTTAAACAAAACACAGAAGCAATATAGCCCCAAAGTCTATAGGATTAATGAGTTGACAGCGTATAACCCAAACGGGTAGTAAGACGCGGTGCTAAAAAAAAAAAAATGAGTTGACTTTGGGTACTCCTTAAAGAAATGATTGAAAATTGTGTTTGTCTCAGCTATCAAATAACCCCTGACCTCTGATGATATTGTAGGTCCAAGCTAGCCCGGCGTAGGCCTGTGCTGCCTCCAAGTGCAACGGCAGCTCTCCCTCAGCCTGTGGTGACCAAATGAGGTCACTAGTGTCTTAGTGCGGCTAGGGGACATGGATGCTTGAACAGAGCAAGCTGTGACATCTGCAGGCTCGTTAACATTACACACCATCACACGTTATTATTGCCAACATCTTGAGCCGGACCATCGGCAAGGTTGGAAACCCGGATACTTTATGTGGATAGAATTATAACTGACGTTTTGCAAGAGTGAGAGATTTCACTTTTTTTTTTTATCTTTGTGATAAAGTTTGACTGACACATGTATAAAGCAGGAATTTCCTAGTACTGTATAAAACTAGTTTAAAACCTACACACGAAAAGATAAGTTGCATGCAGTTATTTATTCCAATTGAACCCAACAAAATATTGGTTAAAATAATTTATTTGAAATATAAAAAATGAAGGATTTGTTTATTCAAAATGTAATGCAGCCACTGTTTGCAAATGTGTGGAGCATTTAAAATTGTAAAAATATGCGAACAAAAATATAATTTGGGATTATTTAAATTGTTTACAATGGGTTTGAAAATGGGTTTTGTGCAAATATGTTTCATAAAAACTACATGTTTGTCATAAGATCAGTATAACATTTATTTAATAAATGTGTTTACACAAGTCCTTCAATAAACTTACCATGGATAGTATTTTAATGTGTTATTACTTATTTATTTTTATGTGCAATCTGTATTTAAAATAATTTTTGTTATTAGATATTGAACATAGTGATTATTTTGTTGAATTTTGTATTCAATTTTGATTGTCAATACTTTATATTTTCCTTGACATAGCTAAAATACATATTTTATACTATCAAATTTTATTTAAAGAAGACAAAAAGAAGTTAAATAACATATTTACATGGTTAAACATTGGTATTTCCCACCCAAAAGTAGTTTGTGTGTAGATAATTCAAGGTCATCTGTTACATCTTGATTGTGTATGTTATGAGAGGGAACACCACATTACTTTTATTAAGTAACTTTCAAAGTTTCTTCTGCATCAACGGGATATTTTAAATAAAGATAATTACATTCCTCGATTGAGCATTTAATTGAATATTTTGTGATGCATCCCAAATATGATCGTTTGTTATCGAGACTGCAATTTTCCCAGCATATGTGAAACGGACAATTGAAGGAAGGCTCCTCTCTTCCCTGTTGTTGGCTTGTGTTCCTCTCTCCCTCTTTCTTAAATGCCTCACGCCCACGCGGCAACGCTCAGAGAAAGCGGTTGTGAATCACTGGTAGCAGCTAGCATGTACAGTTTATAATAAATATATAAGAAGTTTTTGGCAGCGTGGTGTGAGGCCTTTTTTTTTAAACAAAACATAACTAGCATCATGTGTTTGTTAATGTGTAAAATTATCTCGATATTATTCTTCGTTGTGCTTAAAAAAACGCTCACTTTAATATAGAAAAATACATATAAATAATGGAAAAGAAGGGGAAGAGTTAAAAACAATCTCACTTTTTCTTCTATGTCAGAAATATAAACAAATGAACACAGCATATAATATATAATGGATATCAGACAGAAACAAACCTTCTAGGTCGTTGCCTTGTCGTATTGTACATAAGATAATAGTATAGTTGTACCTGTACATCCCCTGTCCTACGGCGAGAAATAAGTTTCCCAGCACTGCCACCTTCATACTGGTCAGGGTTGCCATCTTAATTTGTATACTGGTTTTCCTCTTTGATATTTATCAAGGCTGTAATTATTCACATACAAACTAGAAATATACTTTGGGACAGCTTATTTTTGACGCAAAAATTATTTAAAAAACTAAAGTATTTTACAAAAGTCATGAAATTGCATTGAAAGTTTTATTGATATTAATGTGTCTTTATCTAGTAGCTTATTTTTAAATATAACTAGAGGTAGTGTAATATACAGCCCAGATGTTTCTGTGAAAAAATGGTGAGGATGAGACAGTTAACTTAATTTGTAATAGATGACAGCTCAAAAAGTCATTGGCGATTGTAAAAAAAAAATCAAGACGTGTGATATGGTTTGCTATTGTTGAGTGAAAACTTTATCATCAAGATAAATAAATTATTTACTAATACTTTTTTTCCTAGAACATACATGAATGATTTACATTTATAGTTATGTCATAGTGTTTCACATCATTGGATATATAATTTAATTATAAACCTTCTAAGATGGTTCCAAATACAATGAACACATTATTTTAATGCACAGTCATTCACATTCAGTTACCCAGTTTTTCTATCAACAGCAATGGGCTTGTGACACACATTGTTGATTCTCTTTATACAAGTACTTAATACAAGAAACAACTAGGTACTTATATAGTGAACTTAAATTTATTTCATCTGCTTTTGCACCACAATGTCTAGATTTCACCAAACTGGGAATAGAATCGATTGTGCTGGTGGGAATAAATCAAATTTAACATCTACATTAGGAAAGTACAAGACTTCAATAGAATTGCAGAAAATTAAGCACAAATAAAAGTAAAAAACTAAAAAACATTAACACATATTTTAACAAACACCTTAATATTGCGATTGTGTGCATCTTCCTTCGGGAGGTAGTTATTAGAAGATGTAATTTGGCACCGAAACATTAAAGTGTTTGTGAAAAATGAGTTATTGTTTGTTTTTGTTTCTTTACATTTGCTTCATTTTCTACTATTCTAACTTCCTCCCATACTTATATGATAAAGTGAACTAAATTGGTCTACAATTATGACAAAGATGTTTCCTTTCTTGTTCCAACATTCATCTGAAGAGAGGATGAGAAAACATGAAAGTTAGGAGAGCGAACCATCGAAAAATAACGAAAAATTTATTTGAAGTATCTATAACTAACTGTTGGCTGTCTGGAAGGTTTCCATGAATTTAAATTTAAAATTGTTGACCTCTTTACCATTTTATTAACATGGAACGGAAGAGCTTGTTTAACCACTACTTACTCATCTATGCCCCAAACATTCCAACTTATTCCTTATGGTGGTGTGCAGTGCATGGGAAATTCAGTTCTGGGCGGGTTTTTTTCTTGGTTACATCTTAGCCTTTATTTCTTTACATGTTTTACATCTTATCTTTTATTTCGTTACATGTTTTACATCTTATCCTTTATTTAGTTACATGTTTTATGTCTTAGTAAGGGATGGTCATGGACATGTATAAGCCTGTACACACAGTTTTAGCAAAATTTAGACCTTTGACACCAGTAGATATTAGAAAATGGACGCATTTAAGACTACACCACTGTAGTTGGAAATTAGAGTGGACCATGGAGCATTGATAATATATATAAATTAAGTGACATAGCATTCTTTAAATTAAAAACAGCTTGTTCTGAATACCCTTGAGTAAATATGGTTTAATTCAATTTTGTGATTCTTAAGACAACTTATATACTATATTGATGGTATTCAACCTGGGATATGCGAAGACATCTTAGGGGGTACATGAAAATTAAAATAATATACAAGTACACTAGAGTCTCGGAAACTTGACACGTGCACATGCACACAGTTGTTGGCGCCAGTCATCACATTCCAAGGTCATTCAACTATATAACCTTTGTTTGTTTGTTCGTGTAACTCCAGTGGAAGAGTCGAGCTGTGTTTGTTATTTTATTTTTCCATTTCAATAATGTGTTATTCGAATCAATACAATATTATATGTACAGTACTGTACTGCATTTCTGTTTATTACATTTATGTATAAACACCATTATATTAACATGTAATATATTGTACTGTACGTATATTACTGTTACTGTACCGTATAATACTACAGTACAGTACAACTGTATAATATTTGATATTCTACTATGATTCATCCTTGTTAAGTAAACATGACATAGTAAACATGCATCTTATGCAAGTTCATTTGTAAAGCTCGATATGTCAATTACTCGACACCATCTCAGTCCACATTAAGTCGAGTTTCCGAGACTCGACTATATATTATTTATTGATAAACAGTGAATAATCAAGGCAATATTTAGGGTTAGCCACAGGAGACTGGGAAGTAAAGACATGCAATCTGAAAACATCATTTATTTATTTTTGATGTAGATCATAGAATATGTATAACTTTCAATATGCAGCAACAAATGTTGGGGCTACAAAGTCGAAGAGAGATTAAATCTGAGGGTATGCGAACTAAAAAGGTTGAATACCACTACTCAAGACCACACAATCTAAATTCTTTCTTTATTTCATCATGTACATTACACTTGTTTATGCATGTACTGATCCAATTTCTAATAAAAACAATTTGATGTTTAGCTATTATTTAATAAAGTTTTTTTTGTGATAAAGTTTTACTTGTACAAATTTGTATTGTTTCAGACTTTAAAAAGCAAGATAGCTGTGAATACTTTATCCTCCACTTAATGAGCCTTTATGAACAAATTTTTTCTACAATACTGCTAGTATTTACAAGTAGCTTTGATAAACTGGCTGACAAGCCATTGGAAAGTAGATATAAAACTTTTGCGACTGTCAAAAAGGCACACAAAGTTGTCGATGAATTTACTGTACATCCCTGGGGCATAATGCATATTTAGTCATAAAGGTTCTGGAAAAATAAAAAAAAAGCAGACATAAACATAGTGTTGGACATAGATTGAAGTTTATTTCTAAAACAAAATTAATAATTTGTCAAATACCTAAAAACATGTTTAGTTTATAGTTTGCTACTTAGAGTAATAATTGTGTTTAAATCATAATAGTGTTCAGACGCACCAGAAACATATGAAAGGAGGGGAGGAGGGTCAAGACAGAGGTCAGGGACAAATTTAATAATAAGAGACATAAAATGAATGGTGTGAACATGTATTTTATTTGACAAACTTGGTTGTTCCTTCTTAAGTTTCATTGTGTGTTATAAAAAAAAGTTAATGAAATCTTTTTTAATGTGCAGAGTATGGATGCACCCATGACTTCCCTCACATAGACCACCGATGTTCTCTGTTACATAAGGGTAGTGTAGTTGGTTAACTAATAAGCATTATGAATGATGACACTTTCTTCTTAACAGCAGAAGACTATAAATTTAAATCCAATAAGTAAAAAAAAAAAAGTAAAATATTAGTATGATGTTTTTGAACTGTGTGTGTTCAATTTTAATTTTTGACCCACTGCCCACTGAAAGATCCCTTTGAAAAAATATTTTCTGTGCAAAAGCTCAAGTGTCCATGAAACTTATAAAGGCTGGGAAGGGTGCTGGTGTCTAGAGCCCCTCCTCACCCCCAAAATACACACTTTCTCTGTTCTGGTGCACCTGCTGTTTCTTAATTTAAATTATTTCACTGTCCCTTTTTAATGATGTTTTTTAGGGAAAAGTGCTATTAATTAATGTTATGTTTAAGATTTCTCTCTGAAAAATAAAAGATATACTGAGTCATCTAGAGTTTTATATGTAAAAAAAAAAGTTATTATTATAATAATAATTATGATTATTTAAGACTGAACAATAAATTTCAATTAAAATTTTGTTCTCTATAAACTCTTCTTTTATGTTAGTAAAATGTAAAATAAATCTGTCAAAACTAACTTTTATTTGTTGTCATAAAACGGTAAAAATGGTGGTTGAAGATTGAAGTTTGCTGGATTTTTGGTGCTATGTTTTTGTTATTTCACCACCTTATTACAAAGTTAATCATTACTCAAAGATAAACTAATTTTGTTGTGATGTATAGTGGAGGATTCCATTGTTAGTCTAAATGCAGTTATGAAATGTTGGGTGCTAATGCGGCTTTCTATTGAATTAATTTTAATGGTTAGTCGGTTTCTTATTTATCATAATGAAAATATATTTTGACTTAAAACAATAAAAGAAAAAGAAATTTGTTATTTTAATTGTTGGATATTTTAATGGTCAGTGATTAAATAACTTACAAATTATTTTCTATTAAATTAAGTTGTGAAATTTTATTATTGCTGTTGATAATTTTGCCTATGAGTATCCATTAATACAAAAATGATCTGATAAAATGTGGGGGTGAAACTCAAATCTTAATAAATATACATTTCTTTAAATTGTTCGAGATGTATAATTAATATTTACAAGTGATTTAATTGACATTAAGGTACCAGAAAATAAACTAACAAGCTCAAATTTAATGAATAAAGCACATCTAGGAAAAGAGGAAAAATGTGGGAAGAAACCAGTGCACAAAAATGACACCTTTTTATATAGTAGAAAAAATAAATTGAGTAATATATTGGTGCCGTTATAAAAAAAAGGGAGGGGGGTGGTGGGGGAAGAGACTTTACACAAACAAGATATTACCTTTATGCATTCCTCTCTTCCCACATTTATCCTCTTTCCCTAGATGGGCTTTCTTAATTCACTTTGCACTTATATTTTCCTTTATTTTATTATTTAACCACTGGGTGGCCACATTGTTAAATAGTATGGATGTATAGACATTTTTGTTTTCACTGCATCTTAGTATCTATTTGGGCATACATTGAGCTGGCGGAATGAGAATGAGGAAAGTAGAAACTTATGTATCCACATTTGCATATATGAAAATGGAAAAACCACCCTCAATACACCTGTTCAGGATTCAAACCCCAATCTCCCCATCACCGGCAATCCAGTCAAACAAAGGTCTAGCTAGCTTGGTTGACCATGCGGGTATAAAGGCACACTAAAAAAAAACTAATATTGATTTCAAAGAAACTTTACATATTTAAGGTTGTTTTTTTAAATGTGAGTTGAAACTTTTTTTAATATTCTCTCAACCTTATACATGTTAAATGAACTACATAATATACATTCACACAAAAGTTGTTTACATTTCTTGCCAACTATTATACTAAAAAAAAGCGTAATTTAAAATGTATTTAACATAAATGTTGATTGATTACAATATATAATTGTAATTATAAAAAAAATATTGTTTATCTCTAATATTATTTGAAATATTAAGTTCCATTGAAAATAATGGTGCAAAATTTCTGGATTCTATATACTTTTCTTTTAAGAGGTATAAAAGTGGAATATAAAGTTAGGAGTTAGGGCTAAAAGTTCAACTTCTAAACATAATATCAAAGTTTGTCAATGTCCTTTTTTTTTAATCTGCAAATGAAGAAATTGCTTGTCCTGTGGAACTGTTTGGTCCTTCTATCCTTTTTTCATTGTTTATTGAATTTTGTTTTGGTACATTGACATGAAGCATAATAAAGTCTGATTTAAAAAATGTATTCTGAATGAATAGCCTTTAATAATTCCATATTTTATGGGTTTAGGATCAAATAATTAAAATAACTATTTATTCTTATCCAAGATAAGAATTAAAACTAGTTATTTTTATCAATATTAATTATTTACACTGGGATTGTGTTGTGCATTAATAATAGTCTCTCTGGTATATTGATTACTCACTAAACATACTAGTCAATGTAATTTATATTGTTAGTTCGAAATGATACACATTTTGTCCTATTTTATTAATTTATTAACTCAAGAGGATGTGATATTTTTTTTTTTTTGAGAATTCTTTTAAATCTACATCTCAACCCATAACTAGTCATCAATTTAAATTAGATAAAACAAAATTGCAATATTTTAGATTATTTTTTAATTTGCAAGAAGATATTTTTATATGTTTTGTTGAATGAAAGGGAACAGGACAGAACTGTGCAACATAAATTTTATTTGTTTTAGGTGCTATCATTTTGTCGAACCGTTTCGCTGCGGCTTTTTTCCGTTTTTTTTCCCTACAAATGCTGGTCATTGCTGTATTTTGTTTACACCCATTATATAGTTAGTCTGTAAATTAAGAGTGTATATTGTGTTTTGTAAATTTGTCATGTTTATTTTATTTATATAATAGTACAGCTCTGGACAGTTATGTAAGTGAAAGAAATAAAAAGCTTTAGAAACCCTTTATTAGATCTATGTATTTTATACCTTGGTATGACTCCAATTCACCTTTAGTTAAGTATGAACATCCAAGTGCTTGTTTGTTCATTTCCCACATGTTAAAAACAGATTACTTAAATTTTAAATAAAAAAATTATAGATGTAATACAATTTTTAAAAACAAATATCAACATGAGACAATAACCAAAGTAAGCCACACACTAAGTGAGGGTGAGACGCAAATGGTATTTAAAAGATTCGCCTGGCATAGTAAAATGAGTAAAAATAATAATTACATCCACACTGGGTGACCTGGTGGTCTAGGGGTAAGGTGTCAGACGTCTGTGCTGGCGGCCGGGGTTCAATCCCCGGTCCCGGCAAAGATTTATCTGATTAACAAACCCTTCCTTCACCTCTGACAAGACATCTTGTGAATGTGGGGAATGCCAGACCTCCACCGTGGTTCGGATTCCATGTTAAACTGTAGGTCCTCCATTTCATCTCACAATCACCGTACCATTACACATTAGCGTAAGTGCATACAACCCGAATGGGTAGTAAGACGCGGTGCTAATAATAATAATAATAATAATAATAATAATAATACATCCACACTGCCACATTAAGAAACAACGAAAGTCACCATTAAAATCAAAAGCCAGGCGAATAAGGGTGTACTTACAACACTTGACCAAAATGTGGCACACACTAGGGGAGTATTGCAAAGCTCACACACTCTAGGTGGATCCCTCCCTCATTAAACATCCATGGGTCAGAGAAGGATGTCTGATGTGGAGTCTTGTCACAACAACCCTGATAGAATGTAGGTCGAACCCTCTTCAATGGCTGCATGATTAAAGGTGCTACACTTGCAGTAGACAATACTGCTGATGATGTTGAGATTGAGGTTCGAATCTCTGGTGTACTGAGGGTTGTTTTCCCTAAAATGCTTTACCACTCTTCCTTCTCACAAATGAAGACACACTTTTCTAAATATAGCCTTCCTAATCCCTAAAACCATGAGCATAATTGTTACTTAAGCTTATAATTATAACCCGAACAGGTAGGACACAATACTTAAAAAAAAGTGGGTGAAACCCTCTTTTCTTACCAGGTGCATAACCTACTTCAAGAGGGAGATGATCTGTCAGTTCAACTGGAGAGGCCAGCAGAAGACAATTTCTGCTTACAATGTCCTTAACAAGTTGAAGGCATTACAACATGTAACCCTAAATATGAAAAGTGACAACCTGATGACTCAAAGGCAAAGGGATTGATTTTTTTTTCTGTAATGACATATTCTCACACATAAGAGTGGAAGAAATGAGATTTATAATTGTTATTGCTAAAATACATCCAATGGATCTTTAGTAAAAGAGATATTCTAAAAGTATTTTTTTCCCAGACCAAAACTCTACTACTACAATATATTATGTATATAATGTGACGTAAAATGTGGACAAATTATTATGGTGAGAAACGACTTAAGAGAAACATGGAGTAAAATATGGAATGTTTGTCACTTTAAACTATTTTCTGCACACGATATCCACATGTTAGTTTTATTTCCCTGCCAAAAGACTACCCAGAGGATTCAGAGTGCCCTGGCTAGATGGAATATTTGGTGTTGA
>CABFOV010000867.1:137627-150734 GCA_902141375.1 Timema poppense
AAGCTTGTCACACAAAATAAAACAAATTCAAGTTTTCGAAAATTAGTTATCAGAAAACCATTCCTTAGTGCTGTGTTCCGCAAACTTTTTTTAGTTCACAGTACACTTGAAATCAAAACTGAAAAATATCCAGCTCACAGTTTTGTTTTGGGTACATACCACTTCCCAAAGACAACAGACTCGACACCCATATCATTGTTCATCTCCCTGACTCCTGCAAGGAGCGGTTGAGACTACTGCATTCTTGTCCATTAACTTCTTGTTGAATTTGAGCGCTGCCTCGTGTTTTTAATTGATACAAATTGAATATTAAAAAAAAAAGAATATTCTAGGATTTTAAGGGCCGGTCTTATGACTCCTGGTTAGATATCAATCTGGCCGTTAAGTTAAAAGTGCGTCTTATGACTGCCAGATAAAATGTATTTATCTATCACATTTTTATTGGGAGGTTTAAGTAGCTGATAGCCTTGATCTTAAGTTAAAATTGATGTTGCCATAGAGAGGGGTTATTTTTCAAGAGGTTTTTACCTATTAAATCTGTTTTAAGGTTAAAATCTTGATTCACGTGTTTAGTAAATAAGCACAGGCCCAGGTTCTAACTATGTATAAAGTTATAATATTTAATTCACATTTTTACAAAACTGACAAGATATTTGTCGAGTTATAGTTATATAAGAACAAATTATTTAAATGTGAGTAAAATAAAAAAAATTTGTTAACATTTTATCACCTATTGCCCACATTTTCGCAGACACCATTAGTACTTGCAAGACAACTTGACTTCTGCGCCCACGTGACACCATCTGTTTCCTCGCACTCATTTAGCCACCATTATTTAACACATGTTGAGTGTTTTCACCACTTGTTAGGTTGTGGTGGTATCAGTAGGGCTTATACACATGCACGCACCAGTTAAAACAGTACCAACTTTGTGTTTTCTGCATGAAAATATATTTATCCTACAGATAGCTATCCGGCAGATAAATTCAGTTCATAATATGCCTAAAACATTAAAGGGGCTGATAACCTTTATCTGGTCGCTAACTTTAACCTCCCGATAGCAATATTTGGTAGTCATAAGACCAGCGCTAAGAAAATTTAAACAATTGTTTCAATCAATATGATGTATGGGCTTGCTTGAAAGAACAAAGACTTCCCATGTTTGAACAAATTGCCATCAGCCAAAACATGTTCAGTTCATGGTCAGCAAATTTAAATTTCAAAGATCTTCTCCATAAAATCCTCTTGCACTTTGAGTGGTAATTAGTGATTTGAAGCCTTGGGGTAAAATGGACTTCACACACAGCTCAACAGTTGTAAATTAAATTTACAAAGCATATTTTTTTTAAACTTTTGTTCACATTTAAAAACATTTTGTTTAAATCATAGTTTGGGTAAAGTATTACTCTAGCTTTGAGCATAAAATTTTGATTTTGTCAAATGTATTTAAAATATTAGTGAGAAAAGTGTATGATGCATGGCTGTTGCTTCATGTTCATGTTGAATGATGCGCATAGTCAATTTGGAACTTAAATTCTTCATTTTTAATAAAAATGCTTTTAGTAATATTTCCTGATTTCTTTTATCTTTTGGTAAAATGATTTAATTATAATATCACATTTTCCTTCATTCATGAATTTTGTTAGCTCTATCTTAAAACAAAAAAATATTTTATGTATGATCTTCCCTCTATTTCTCTCTTAATTCTCATGTGAGTAGATCTTTCTCGCTAGCTTGGGGAAAGCCACTCAAAAAGCATTGCTATTTAGCACAGCAATCATCACATCACCCAATACTGTGCCCTAATTGGATAGATAAGACATCACAAGATTTGTAAGTAGTAGGAAGAGAATATTGTATGCAGGGCCTTCCCAGTCCTCGCCGATCTATTGGAGTATTTCAGTGGTTCACAACCGGTGGTCCGTGGGCCACAGCGGCGCAATTGATAGTGACTGAGCCACACATTCCCCAAAAACTGACAGGAAACCTGTTTCAAAGGTCGAGCTAGCTGTGCGTAGATTTCGAAGGTCAAGATAGTTGCCCATGCCTGTGCTTGCACGTGTGTATGTCCCAGCCCCACAGGAAAGATTAAAGCTTTTCTTTATCCCTTGTCTCAAACTCGACACCCTCGAACCATTCTTTTTAGATAGTTGTCATTAATTTATAGTGTGATAGCCATAAGAAGACAAGTTGTTTCCATAGTGGTTTATCGGATAGTAAAGAAAAAAAACACGTTTGATTAGAATTGGATTGTAGTGAAAACGAACAGATTTTTTCTTTTAGCAAAGTACATTTTTTTTTATCCTAAGTGAAAAAAACAAGTAAATAATCATAAGTATTAAAGCTATACATTTAGTTCGTGAATACCCACAGCACTCTTCACGGACCCCATGTTGGGATCCTCTATTCTAGTCGGTTAGCTTGTGAAATTTGTTTGGGGTTTGGGTATTGCCTGACAACAACTGTAACACTTTCAAATACACATAGCTAGACAAAAAACAAACGAAGATTAAAATGCTATGGCTGTATTGTTTCAAAGTGAGCCGCTCTTATCGGTGTATGCCGTGATGTACTTGTGTCTTTCTTTCTTCCACTTACACCGATCAGTACTCAGTAGGAAGCCGTCAGTCTTTCGGTGTTTGATTTTGATTTATGTTCTTGTTTAAGTCAAATTTCCTGATAATGTGAATTAGCAGTCCACTCTTTTTTGTGTTGTGTATGGTTTTGTTGAAAATAGCTCAGAAGAGGAAATATGATAGCGATTATATCAATATCGGGTTCACTGCAAATGAAGTAAATAAGGTGAGATCCCAGTGTGTGATTTGTGATATGGTACTCAGGAACGAAGTGTTAAAACCTGCAAAGCTGGAACGCCATTTAAAGATAGTCCATCCTAATTTGCATTAGCATTAGCATTTGCATTAGCAAAATACGCGATTGAGGTGGGTAGTGTGTTTAAGAGAGCTGTGATGGAGAAGAGAAGTTCCCTTGAAGTGTAAGGAAAGCAATACTGAGATTGGGTTGCCTGGCGGTCTAGGGGTAAGGTGTTAAGACTTGTGTGCTGGGGGTCTGGGGTTCAATCCTTGGTCCTGACACAGATTTATCTGATTGCCAAACCCTTCCTTCACCTCTGACAAGTCGTGTATTAATCACAACTTGTGAATGTGTGGAATTCCAGGCCTCCATGGTGGTTCAGATCCCATGTTAGACTGTAGGTCATCCATTTTCAACTCACAAACACCCTACTGTTACATATTAGCATGTGTATAACCTGAACAGATAATAAGACGCGGTGATATTATTATTAAGACTCGGATTGTAAGGGCAGGTAAGAGGAGAAGATGCCGAAGAGTATGATGGATGATAGAGGAAACTGGAGGCATTTTACTAAACTGACTCAGCCACAGGCTGGAAATAGTTATGATGATGATGATGACATAACCAGTGAAAGATGGCTCTGGATACGAGAGGAGCCAGGATGACTCGATGGTAGAGCATTGGCCTGCAAACCCTCAGGTTTCGGAGTCGATTCCAATGTTCTGGTTGTCATTTTCCACTTAATTGATATAGGGAACAGTTTGGCATGGGTTGAATTTCCGCTTGTTTATAAGAGATTTGATTTTTGGAGGTTTAACAAATAAAGGTTGACCGCATGAGAATTAACATGGAACACCTTATTAAACAGAAACACTATGCACTTTGTCAGACAAGCATACTTTCTCGGATCCAATTCTGCTTGAACATGTTTTATTACGTAATAGGAATTCTACATTATTTAATCAAACTCAGATCATATTTCACAACTATAAAAGGAAAAGTTTGGAGTAAACACACTTATCAAACTATCTTATTTATTTTACAAACTAAATTATACAACTTGGTACGTATTACTACTTAAATAACATAATAATTACAACCATTCATAGGCCAACATAAGACCATTTTATAGTATATATTTAATAAAACATAAGTTTTACTTAAAATAGCATTTATATATTATGAATATTAATTTAGAATTAATTCCAGAGGTAAGTAGCGAACCAGCTTTACATGTAGAACTAAAATAATAAAAAGTTATTATTTTTTAAATGATGTAGTTTAGAGCTCAATTAAACTTTTTTTTAGGTTTTCAATACATAAGAGTTTTTGGAAAATTAGCACACCCAAAACTACAAAAGTTTAACACTTTTTTTGAAGCTAATTTAAAGTTAATGGATGTCTACAGTGACTAAAGTGATGAGGCGAGTTGATAGTCTCCTTCCAAAAATTGACCAATGGCCTATCGATTCAAAACATTTCTCGCCACAAATTTATTATGTTTACAACAGGCCTAGGAATAATGCAAAATACATACATTCTAGATCTAAAATTTCTTTCTTTCTATGACAAATGTTTATAATAACAAGTTTGTAAAAACAAAAACAAAGTTTAACTTATTTTTTCATGTCTCAATATTCATACTCTATTTAGGGTTACAAAAATGTGTTTGGTATCATTATTGACACACCTTTAGTTTTAATATATCAATACAAAGTCTGCGGTGAAACTATATTAGCTAGTAAGTCATTACACAATAATTGTATTCATTTTCTGAATTTTCAGGACTGTGCGAGTCATAATACTGTTTATTGCCCTAAAACTCATTATACAAATAAAAATATAATAATATTACTGCTCTGACTTTAGTAACTTTACAATATGTACAAAAACTTTTACCAAAAAGTAGATTTTACAGGAAAAATTAAATGTTTACATTTATACAATAACAAATGTTTACAATAGCTACAATCTTTCTACACATAACAATGGAATGATAAACAGTCACAAAGTCTCCACATCCATGAAAAAAGTTTTTTCCAGGAATTAATCACTAAACAGAAATACTCTACAAGGATTACATACATACGATTTGATGAAATAGTCTTTAAGTAACTGTGTAAACCACGTATGTTGAGACAAAGGGAATGACACAAAAAGTCCAAAACCAACTAAGCCAGCTGAGGAGCCACGACACACTACATACATGCCTGTCATCCACAATCTAGTTATCTTTCTTCATACGTGTGCTGGTCATGCGATAGATGATGGAGTCACGGCCTGGGTCCATTTTCGCTATAAAAACTGAAAAACACAGATTGTTAAGTTACTTGCGTTTTGAATATAAATATAAACAAGCAACTTAATACAGTTAAAATTTTACACTCATTATTGTGTCCAGGATGTGTCCTGGGTCAATTTTTACTCAAGTCATATATTTTACACTACTGGCTTGCTGGACATGGCGTAGCTTCATATACCTTATAATCTAACTTGAGACGAGGACAGGCACAACATCCAGTCCCCGGCCGTGAATTCGTCACAGTGAAAGGGTAAACCCACATTTCACCAATGATAAATGTTTTGGCCATGCCGGTAATCGAACCAGGGACCCTTAGATCAGTAGACAGACACACTATCGAATGAACTTAAGTGTTGGATATTACCATTAAAATACAAATAGTAAAATATTTATCATAACTTAGAGGTATATAGACTCAAAAACTTCTACTTGGCTTCAAAAAAAATTAGAGCTGGATCAAATCCATGACTCTACGAGTCTCTAATATAAATATTAATTTCATCTTCAAATTCAAATCCGAAACTTGAGGGTAATATGAATTCAAATCCGAAACTTGGGGGGAATATGAATACAAGACCAAATAGGTATGCAAAATCAAAGAATAAATAATAACTAAATGTTAAAAGTTTTTGCTAAAACGCACTCATTATAACATTCATACATTCGAGTGTGTTAAATTAAATGTTCTGTGGGCTGGTTGTTAAATTTTTCCTATAATTATATTAAGAAAGGAGCACAAATAAGCAGTATTAGAGTTCTAAAACAAATTCCTAATCATAATTTTGAAAATGTGTTTTTGTTTTTCAAATATTGAATCAGATATTATCTCGAATATCCTGGGTACTCAGGTAGATATTGGTGCACCAACGAATAACGATAGAGAAAAAAAGCTGATCGAGATTATTTCAATTAATTTTACTTACTGAAAATCATAGTTTTACCCTTTTATCTACCAACTTTTTATCCAAAAAAATCATGTGGTTTTATTTACCACAAATCAGGATCTCTATACATACCTACTAATTGGCATTGCCATCAGTAGGCCCCACAAACTATTCCAAATGCATTTCATATGAAACATATGTTCAAATGACAAATTCCTCGGTCTAATGTTCTTTTCCCTTGTTTTTTCCAGGTTCACCGATTTCTAAACCTACTCAGGAAATAATTGACTAAAGTCCTATTTGAAGCAGGATCCAAGGTGTATCCACAGTTAAAAATAAACCTGAGAACTCAATAGAATAGCTTACTTGTTAGAACAATTTGAGAAGTATCTCAAGGAACCTCTAATAAATAGATAAGAAAGTTCCTGCTAATGGTGGGCTGACAATGCTGATGGCTTTCCATCATTCTAACCTAGTTTTTAAATACTTACTCAAGTGGCAAGCAAACGGTTATTTTTTCAAGTGCTGGAAATGTGTGCACTAGACGGAGGGAGCAATTGCTTTAAGAAAATGTAAAGAAACTGGTTATGTTCCAACAGAACTTTCACACAGCAAAGTGAAATCTGCTCTATTATTAACTACAAATTCTTGAGCATAAACTAACCAATTTAATTATTTTTTTAATCAAATGAGACTGTTTTATCTTATAATTTGAAATTAAATAGGCCTGTGACAAAATTGTTTCTATCTTCTTTTTTTTACTAAATTAGGCTGTTAAACTTATAGTTTGAAATTTTATAGACCTGTGACAAAGATGTTTGTAAAATGAAATGCCCGATCGAATATGCTCGTACCCGAGTAAAATTTTGTGATGCCCACCCAAGCCCGCCCGATACAAATACTTGCTGCCTGACCACCCCTACTTTCAAAGCAAGTTTTATCTTCTTGTTCCCACATCAAGATATTTTTTCAGTTTCTCATCTCGAACTGAAAAAGTATTTCTCGCACATCCCAACTCTTTATTAAAACTTAAAAAGATCTTGAATCTATGTCACCAACCAAATAAAGTAGAGGATATGGCAGATACCTAGTTTGCCAGTCTAGTGTTTTTATCCCTAATATAAGCTTGTTTCGTTGACTGAAGGCCAAATCAATTTCCAATCATAGAGGCTTTTTTTGTTACTTCTTTGCTAGCTAAGCTAACCAGACAAGAGTTATTTATAGCTTTAGCAAGTAAAAACAAACAAAATATAAATCCTTAGAAATATAATATGGTTTAATGTGTCTGCATATAAACAAAAGCACATTTTATGTATGAAATTAAAGTGCTTTAAGCATGTTTCATTATCCCCTAAAATATATATGTAATAATTGGATAAAATGAAGTATAAAAACATTAAAAACAAATTTTTGAACACTTTCTGTCATGTGTAAATATGGCCTGGTGTTTTTACTTTGATTGGTGTTTAAGTTTTCTGAATTTGTTTCATGTTTATTTGAGGACATCTTGCAACTATTAGGTACTTTACCTGCAACAGCGATGATGGAGTAGAAGAAGGCAATGTTGAACCAAAGCAAGATGTTGAAGATTACAGGGTAGTTGGGATCATAATCCTTGGACACGTTCATATTGTCCTGCAAAATAAACATTACACAACTATTATTGCTGCTGTGAACGTTCACTTACTTTCCTCTTTATTCATGAAACTAAAATATTTGAGCGCAACAAATTTTACTAAATGTTTGGATATTTGCATATTTACATTAATAGGGTAAAAATAAAGAAAGGTGAAATTTAGATAAAATGCATCCGGTGAGAGTGAAAGGAAGGTAAGAAACCATTTAAGAAAAAACAACTGAGTAAACCCGGCTAGGAACTAGAGAGATTGCAATTTGTAAGCCAGTGTTTTTGCAGTTTTTATAGCAAAGTCTTTTTTTTTGGCCAAAATAAATAAAATATTGCTTTAGTACAAACGGTTTGATTTTCAGTTGTTGAATATCTGTCATGAGCATAGCGGTATTAGATGAGAAACTTTTTAAATGAAGAGAAAAGGATGTCATTAAATTCCACGACACTTTTTACAGATATTCAACAATTTATTGTTGATATTGCCATATATTACTCTAAGGAAGGTAGGTAGGTGGTGCTGGTGTAGCCTTTGGGTTGAAATTAGTGAATATTTAGGTTGGGTGGTTTTCTAGACTTTGTGATTGACAACATCCTGTTCAGTCTACTACTACTTCCTGAGGAAGATGCTATAATAGCATTAACATATTGGTGTGTGTGTAAATATGTGTTAGTGTTTTTACTTTTATTTGTGCTCTTACATTTTCCTAATATTCTATCATTTTATTTATTACCAATTGTTTTTGCTCAATGTACTTTATTTCATACATATTACCTTTTGACGTGTGTTTCCTTCATCCCTAGCTTAAAATGACAAAAAGAGTAAAAAAATAAACAGGTTCTATTTCCAAGAATATTACGTTGGACTTTGTATAGTAACATGTTTCAAAGTTTATCACACAATGAAGGAATATTAGTAAATTTGTAAATATGTATACTTTGAAAATAAGAAAAAACATCTTATTTTTACTATCCTGTTTTATTTTTTATTGAATAAAAATATTATCTTCAAGAAAACAATATTTTTTTTATTTTTTAAGGAGTAAAAGCACTGTTATTTGTTTTTTTCCATTGGTAAAAAATATGACAAAAAAAACATTTTATGTGCATAAAATAATTTAAAACTTAACAGGCACATGGTTAACCATTTTCAGAGATCAATATTTTTCAAAGACAACCTAAATTAGGATCAAAATCTTTATTACCACTACTGAATCAGCATCCACTTCAGCCATGAGACTGCGAGATTTGCGAGTGTGACTCGCGTCACTCGTCACCACACTAACCAACACCTAAACAAAATTCAAAAGTCTCACATACAATATGCCAACCAATGAAGAAAAAAGTTACAATCTACATGCATATCAATATATTAATCATAACATGATTAATTTATCCAAGCCTATCTATTTTCAAAAGACGTTAACACCTACCTGCCCTTTGTATGCATGAACGAAGGCTCGGTCAAGGTCCTTGATGGCCTCAATAAGCAGGTTCTTAGCTTCAGTGGCTGCATCTGAATCAGTTCCGTGGAGGTCTAGTACAGGATGCAGTGCTCGCAATACCAACCAGTATACGTCTGGCACGCCATCGCCACTTTCAGACTTTACCTAAGGATGAACAAAACATTTTTTGTGTTCCCATCATTCCCAGCTAACTTCATATCTAAACTTACGGGGTAGATAATAGTGTACATTGCACAATGTGGAAGAAAAATTTACCCTCAGTACACCCAACAAAAATTAGAACCCTGACCTCTCTGTCCAGCAAGCCAGTATATTGGAAGAATAACAGCTTAAACTGTACAAACCCCAATGGGGATAGCAAGATACCTAAACATGATCAAAATGGTGTTTCAAGAGCCCGGGTTTGTGCTAGATGACCTTGGTTTCATCAAAAGTGGCCATTGTCATTTTTCAATCAACCTAAAAACAAATTAAAGTTCTATTCTACCTAACTCTTTTAACACTGTATTTAGCCACCCAATTCTCTGAGAAGTCAAATAATGTTTCTCTCTTTTAGTGAACATATTATGATTGTGTGGTTGACTAGTTGAATATGCACACCAAACATGTGTGAAAGGGGTTGAGTGTTAGCAGAAATAATCTTTGAATAATTATCTTCCCAGATGTTAGATAAAAGGGCTAGACTTTTTATGTCTAAAAAAAATACTACATTTGGTTATTTATATAACTTTAAGCAGTAAAGTCATTTAGAAAATGTTTTATTGCACAATTATTGTTTGTAATATTTAGTTTTATTCTGATAGATTACATTACTATCACAACTTATAATTCAATTACTTCAGGATTTTCCCATGAATATTGTCTTGTGCTGTACAAAACCACTCAGAATCACAATAAATGGCCATTGTTGGCGAAGATTCGTAGTTTTCGAGGCCAGATTTTTTTTAGAAGCAAAGTCAAAACAGATATTTATTTCAAAGACAGGTCGAAGTTTCACATACCCTTTTAGCTAAAATCATAATTATGGGTAGTATAAGTTATGAGCTCAGTAAAAATTACTAAGTTAACACACATAAAATCGTACAAACTATAATATTTACTGTAGTGTTATTATTATTATTATTATTATTATTATTAGCACCGCGTCTTACTACCCGTTCGGGTTATACGCACTTACGCTAATGTGTAGTGGTAGGGTGATTGTGAGATGAAATGGAGGACCTACAGTTTAACGTGGAATCCGTTCCACGGTGTTACTGTAGTGAACATAATCAAAGATACTAGAGTAAAACTTTTTTGATATNGTGAGATGAAATGGAGGACCTACAGTTTAACGTGGAATCCGTTCCACGGTGTTACTGTAGTGAACATAATCAAAGATACTAGAGTAAAACTTTTTTGATATATAGAAATATAATTAGTTTTTTCCACAATGAGGTTATTAAATTTAATTTTCAAACATTTAGCTGCATCTATACTTGGTAACCCAACTGTGTGTATATATGCAAGCGCGTGAAACCTTTAATTTTGAAAATTCATAAAGATTTAAATATTTAAAGAGATCATCCCTAATTTTAATGTTCCAAATCTATAGGAAGCTATAAGATAGAAGTGAGAAGAAAGTGCAGGAAGAAGAATGGTATAAGGATAGATAAGGACGGAGACATTTTACTAAAAAAATACCTGGCCACAGGCTGGAAAGCGTTTATGATTATGATTATGATGATGATGATCAAGCTACAAACATTTGCCTGAAACTTACCTTGTGGGTAAGTTGTTTTACAAGTAACAGCTCTTGGATGAACTGGGCATCTTCAGTCTCGTTTGGATTGAGGTACTCGACCAAGGGTGGAGGTGAAGAGCTTGTGGACAAACCTGCATTCTGAAAGAAAACAAGATAATACTCAAATGTATTGATTATTATAATTAATGGGGATGTGCTAAGTCCATTTTACCAATTCAACCTCAATTCAAATCAAATATATGAAATATTCTCGAAACTGAATCAAATTTAAAATAGGTTGTTGTTGTTGTTATTATTATTATCATCATTATCATTATCATTATCATTATCATTATCATTATCATTATCATTATCATTATCATTATCATTATCATCATCATCATCATCATTATTATTATTATTATTATTATTATTATTTGCTTATTTGTATAATGCACTCAAAATAAGATAAAATTATTTATTTTACAGTTTTTTTTAATATTCCAATTTAATATGATAAATCAAATTATCACAACATGGAATTTTATTATTTCAGATTTTTTTGTGTGAATATTAATTTGTGATGTTCCAAAGATAATATGCTGTGGTGATACTAAAAATAAGTGTTCATGTGTGTCATTTTTATTTTGTTCATTATAGTAGGTTTGCTTATACAAGTTTAAATGAAAACTTTAGAATTAATTTAGATTAAAGATGGGACGATACCAGTTTTTCTATTGTGATTCTTAAATTTTTACTTTGATTCCTCGATACTCAATTCTTACTGGAATAGGCCTGAAATGAAGTAGGAACAACCATATTGGTTTAAGAAAATATTTTATTTGTGTTAATAGAGTAATATATTTTTAGTGAAAATGTAAATATAAACTTCTCTCGTTAGTTGCACAATAATTTGGTTCAAAAGTTTTGTTTACATTTATATTTTCACATTAAAATATGATATACAAATTAAGTGCTGGTGGAAATGGAATTTTAAATTATTTGCCACTTTGTAGCATCCTCACTGAATAGTTTAAAAAGGTAAAACCAATATGGCTGCCGTGATGGGTGAACCTTTTTTTTAGCAATTAGATTTTTTTCTGGAAATTTCAATAAACACCTATTAAATATTTATCCCTCTTAAAACATTTTTGCCTTTACAAATTACCATCATGATTTTAATTTTACCTTTAAAATGTTAAAATAAACTTTACCTATAAGTGTAGTATAATTTAATTTGAGACAGTAAATTTGCAAAGCAATCGTGATATATTTCTTAACACAGGGTTGATTTCTGTTTTTTTCTTGAATAAAATATTCTACCACGGCAAATATGTTTACATATTGAAGCTAAACATCAATTTTTAGGTTTTAAAATCTAATCAATGTTTTATAAGTTTTACTATACAAATATATGGTATAATTAATGAAAAAATGCATTACAAATGACCTTTAACTTTAAATATTCATTAATCTCTTAATAAATCATTCACAATTATTTGAACATATCTTTAGGAATCGAAGCATCAAGAATCGAGGTATTTTCTCAATTCCCAATCCTCTCGATACCCTTAGGAATTAATAGTTATTGCGTCATCAAATTTCCCATCTGTAATTTAAATATAATTCCCTTTATTATTGACATTACCACATTCAAAATACAATTAGTTTCAGTTAAATCCACTCCACTTTCCTCATAATTAAGTTTATGATAGTTGTATAGAGGAATTTTAATTTGAAATTCCAGTACAGATCTATCTGATTGCCAAATCCTTCCTTCACCTCTGACAAGACGTATATTAATCACAGCTTGTGAATGTGTGGAATGCCAGGCCTCCACCGGGGTTTGGATCCCACGTTAAACTGTAGGTCCTCCATTTCATATCACTATCACCCTACCTTTACACATTAGCAAGTGTGTTTAACCCGAACGGGTAGTAAGACACAGTGATGGTGGTGGTGATGATGGTAATAATAATAAATGATAAATAATAATTATAAATGATAAGAAATTATAAAAAGATGATAATATGATAGTATGGTGATAATGATAATGATAATAATAATCCCATCATTATTTTGAAACTGGTGCATTTAATATCATAGCAAATATGTTAATCTCCAAATAAAAATAAACAATAATATTTTGTCCATTAAATTAAATGGAGTTAAAATAAACATCAATTTTAAAATAATGTTTTAAGTATAAACTGATTAATTTAAGTATTGCAATAAGGAGAAGTCCATGATACAGTTTTGAAACCTCCAATAGTTCTTTCCCTTGAATC
>CABFOV010000868.1:0-57561 GCA_902141375.1 Timema poppense
TTGTTGTTTTCTTGCCCTCTTTAGTTTATTGTACATGTGCCCCTGCCCTTGTCCATTAGAGGAGAAGGGGGGTGGTACAAAAGCACAACATTTCATCAATCACCCTGGAAAGAGGATGATAGGCCATTTTGTTCCGAAACTATTCCTCAGTTCAGGCATTCATGATCAAGCAATTTTTTTCCGGATAAAGGTATAGTGTGTTGACCGCTCGTATAACTATATTGTCTCCTTTGCATAGTTACTGTGAGCACTTCTTATGTCAGTTGATCAGAATACCTGTGCGTGGTCATTCTCAATAAAAGTAATAAAAAAAGAGGCAAGGAGATGAATAATAAACATCGCGGGCCACGCCTTTTACGATTCAAATAAAACAGTTATAAGATTCAAGGTGAGAAAAAAAAATTGTTTAAACATGGTTACATTAACTGAGGCAATTTTGAACGGGATTTGTAAAATGAAGTGCACCAATACTTTGAATAAGTCTTATTTTTAATTTTTCTACTTGTGTGTCCTCGAGGTCAAATATATTTTAAAAAGTATAATTTTAATCATGTGTTTAAGAAGTTTTGACTATTAGCTGATAAGCCATAAGTAAATGTTATTGGTGATGAAAGAAAAGACAAAAAGACAGGAAAGCTAAGGCACTAATTATTGTGTTATTCATTAAATAAAAATCAAGACAAAAAATATAAAACAATGGAATTGCTAATAGACCCAAATAAAAAAGACAGGAAATTTAGAGCAATTGAAATAAAATAAGAAACAAGAAATCTTAAACAATTGTATTTAATGAGATTATTAAAAGGATAAAAAAAAGTTAAAATCTAAAACAATACTACCTAATAGCAGAATTACCGGGCGTTGCCCGGGGTAACGCTTTTCTTTACTTCAAATGGACTGAAAAAAAATATTTATTTTTTGATTGTTTTTAATAAATTTATAAAAAATCCAATCAAAAATTTAAAATTCCAGCTTTGTGGTGCACATGTTTATGCACAAGGGCTACTACTTTTAAAATGTCAGCCCTCCGTGTGCTGTAGCTATCGCGCAATACTCATAACAGACAGAAAAACAAATAAACAAACTCTTCATTTTATTAATACAGATGAAAGAAAATAAAACAAGACCAGAAATCTAAAGCGATTTTAATACTGACCAAAGAAAACAGGATAAATTAAGATGAAATGGTTGTGTGAGAAATATTAAGAAACGTTACCTGAAGAAGATAATTGGTGAGGAGGGTGGATATGAATAATGATTAAGGCAAAAATCCTTTCGACTTAATTAAACATTTTGCTGTAACCTTCTAGCATTACGGAAGATACACTTCAAATACACACCCTTTTTCACAATTTATCATATTTGTTTTGTGTGTGCGCCTGTTTTATCCGTTTGGGCTATTAACATGTTTACCCTAATAGTAAAGTAGTATTCAGAGAAAATGTACCCTGAATTTAGTAGAAGAAGAGTGGGTAATCTATTTATAAAAATAATATACACTCCTCGCTGGAATTACTAGAAAAACATTTCCACCATCAGTGAACCTTGCCCGACGAGACTGATGCCTTTGTCAACGGGTCCACATGTGCAAATTACTCCCAAAACAGAGCAGGTGATTGAGTTCCTTAAGAGTAAAGGTAATTAGTGCATTTATTAGTGATTTATCTAAGTGATAAGAATAAATAGGGTAGTTTTGGGTAAATTTATCCGTATTAGAGTAGAGAAAGGATGAGAAAATTACATACATTTAAAATTCCATCAAGCACACCCGGTTTGAACTCGAACCACGACCTCTACGTCAACAGCGGCTTAGAACAATGTGAGCCTACTTAACACCTCAGTTTACTTGGCCACCGCTGTGGGCGATTGGCGATCCTAGTTTTATCTTAGGTAACATCCTCTTAAAAAGCAATATTGTAGCTCCTAGGAACAAGTATTTCAGTGGTAAGGTTGCTGTCGTAATTTACGAGTCAAAAACTTGATTCGCGTTCTGAAATTAAAACGAGAGCTCAACTCTGAGATACCTTTGTCCTGTGTGAAGATAATCATGGTTATAGACAAATAATATATCACACTGATGACTAAATTCCTTATAAATGTTTTTCTATGTGAAAATAATCATGGCTAGAGATATAGGAATTCTAGAGTGTTATTTATATCTCAAGTTAAAATATTACACAGGTTGTAGGGCGTGACAGGACAGGTGTTTCCACGTAATGAAGAGTCGATGATGCCAAATGGCGGTGAAACGAGACGTCAAGATTGGCTCTGTATGCACCTAGGGGGGTAGGCACCGCATCAATCTTAAGTGTAGTGTGGTGTAAATTATGACTAATGACGGGCATTAAAATGTCTGACAACAGTTAACCGTGAGGAATGTCTGATTATTTCAAAGATATTATTGTTGACCCTGTTGTTTTGGCTGCCGTGCTCTGCATGTGCTGCTTACCCCCCCTGCCCCCCCTCAAGTAGCATACAGCACTAACTTTGGCGTCGCCGACCCCAGTTTCGTTAGTGGAAATATTTTTCTGGTCAGCTTCTACATTGCGTATGATTTTTAACCTGTAAATCTGAATAACCTTGTATACTGGCTGAGGATTCAACTTTTTAGACACCATCTCACTTCAATGGCTGAACGGTCTAAGACGTCACGCTTGTGTTAGACTGGCAAGCTGGTAACGGGGAGATTGAAGTTCCAATCCCAGTCGGGTCTATTGAGGGTGGTTTTTAAATGGGTTCCCACTCTTATTTTACATAAATGTTGGTAAATTAGAGTTTAGAGGATTGTGCTATGTGTATATAACGATGTAGATAGATGATTAAATAATCTATCCAACTGTGAACACAGCTCTTCAGAGATGGTTGCACTCACTATACGAAGCTGATTGATATTCTCTAGTGGTGAGGATTCTGACACGACCATTAAAATGCCTTCCCACACACGACGTTGTTCCCATGAGAGTTCTGCACGCTGCCGCAAGGGTAAACAGTAAACACAACACATTAAAAACCAAACAGCTCTCGAGGAGCCAGTTTAACTTCTCTTATTTTAGGTACGGGATGTTTTGACAACGCGGGCTAATGAACTGCTCTAGAGGTACGGACTTAGGATTTAATGTTTTTTTTACATGGGTGTTCAATTATGGCAATCCTTTAGTTATTTCTACTATATTTTTACTTGTAAGTTTTAATCCAAACCATTAAACCCTTGCGAAACTCTCGCACGTTCAAACTTCTCCACACCCCCTCTACAAAAATGATGTAGTCTTTTGTTGGTTTGTTGAAATTAATTATCAGCGAATTGTATACATAAAATAGCAAAGATAGCTTATTGATGTGAACGTATTTACAATTTACAAAATACCTCTTTGTATACAATATTTGATGTCAAAATGCAATAATCTTGAATTTAGATTTTTCTTTTAACTTAAATTTTAAACAAACAATGTGTTTTAACGTAAACTGAGTATGCTATGTGAGAAGTTGGTAAAAAATCCTATTCACTGTTACTTTATTCATCGCTGTAGGTTTTGGTTTAGTTGAGAAAAGGGAATGTTGACAACAGAAATAATATATAGGATATTGGTTTCCGATTACTTACAGCAGTGGTCATCAAATGGCGGACCGCGATCCGCATTCGGACCGCAGATACATTTTTAAGGACCTGGGCTTGATAGCGATAGACAGAAGAAATTATGCTATTTCGGTGGTGGCCATCGAAGGCCAGCAATAATAAAAAAGTCAAATAACTAAAAGGAAAGAAAATCACGTTTTTGAATTAGGATAGTCCTATTGAGATTGAACTTGAGACACTGTTAAAAGTTTTAGCGGAGCACGAAATTTTGTTGAGGTTTTAAAACGGACCTCAACCAAAAATAATTGGGGACCTCTTACTTAGAGGGTCACGAAAACTGGTGGCCACACTTTTTCTAAGGCGTCAAGCTCAACATGGGTTGGATTGTTGGTAGTGATCTCCAGTGGTCACACGGTATAAGGTGTCAGGCTCAACATGAACTGGATTGTTGATAGTGAGCTCCAGTGGTCACACGGTATAAGGTGTCAGGCTCAACATGAACTGGATTGTTGATAGTGAGCTCCAGTGGTCACAAGGTATAAAGCGTCAGACTTGCTATATACTGGATTTCCTGTGACAGGAGTAAGTGGTCACTCGGTCTGGGGCATTAGGCTCAAAATATACTGGATTGCCGGCAACAGTAATATGTGGTCAGACGGTATAAGGCGTCAGGCTCACAATAGACAGTATTTCCTGTGACAAGATTATGTGATCTGGGGCATCAGGCTCACAATATTCTGGATTACTGGCAACAGTAATATGTGGTCACATGGTATAAGGCAACAGGCTCACAATAGACTGAATTTCCTGTGATAGGAGTATATGTTCACACGGTCTGGGGCCTCAGGCCCACAATAGACTGGATTACCGGAAACTGATTTGCAATAGACTATATTTTCAGTGATGGGGTGGGTGAACACATGGTCTAAGACGTCAAGCTCCTCATATAATATATTCACGGTGACGGGGAGGTAACGTTTCAAATCTTGGTCAGAAACACTGGGGTCAGTTTTCCAAATGTAATTTATTACTGTGATTTTTCTCAAATCTTCTCCAAGTTAATAAGGATAAATTTCGTCTAAAACTATCCTCCTCGTCTCTACTGAGGGCCATTAGCTAAACCTAAAGGGTCTCCTAGGGCGAAAAGGTACTAGGGATGAATTCAAACTAATTTTATTATTTTACTCGTTGGATAGATATTTATTTAAATTAAATAGTCTAACGAAGCTATTGGATAATGGAGAAGGTTACACAAAATTATGAGTTATATACCCTGCACTCATCACAAAACATTGTTAAGATAATCCCATCTCACATATTAAGGTGGGCAGAACATGCAGCGTGAATGGGATATTCTAAAACCTTGTTCAGGGTACTGACTGGCAAAACCAATGGGAAGAGACAATTGGGAAGACCTAGAAGGATGGGAGGGTAACATTAGAATGGACCTGAAAGAAATAGGGGGTAATGTGGTGAACTGGATAGAACTAACTCAACATAGGGGTAGGTGGCGTACTTTAGTAACTGTGACAATGAACTCTCGAGTTCCTAATACCATAGATTAAGTAAGTAATTAATAAAATAAGTTAATAATTACTTCTAAATAAATAGTCTATAATTATTTGATCTAATACTAAGAATATATTTTTTTAAATTGACTTACATATTAATAACTTTTATGATTTTATGACATTTTGGGTCGCTTTGTTGGCGAATCTTTTTGATATTTAATTAAGAGCTTCGGAAAATATTAAGAGAAAAAGAAGGGACGAAGGGCTAGTATTTTTATAACACATCGATTAAGGATGTATAAGAATTCCACACTTGTTTTTAATTCATCTATTTTTTTCTCCGCTTTTTCCTCACGCGAGAAAAAGTCAGTTTTTTTTATAGCAAAACTTTCTTTGGCCAAAATAAATAAAATAATTTCCTTCACAAGACTTTATCAACAGTTGTTGAGTATGTGTCATGATCATAGAGGCATTAGATGAGAAACTTTTTAAATGAAGACAAAATGTTGTCATTAAATTCCAGAACACCCTTGACAGATATTGAAAAAACTGTTAAGGTCACCACGTGAATAAAATTAAACTAAATGTTTCTACTCTAGAAATATTTTATTTATTTCAGCCAAAAAATATTGTTTGCTATCAAATCTGCAAAACACCTTTTAAACACCTTGGATAAGACCAAGTACATTTATGACCCAACTCTAGCTGGTGCAATGGTAGTTAACGCCTTCCAAGATGGGCACCCCTGAGGAAGTGTGAAGAAGACACAACACCCAACTATCAAAGAGCCGAGCAGGTGGCATGTGTATGATGAGACGCCCCCTCCTGGCTGATCACGGGAATATTTCTTGCGGAAAAAAGAAAAGAAAAAAATATAAGTGCTGCCAGTGCCTGAGAAGGGGAAGAGGGCCGGTGTTAGGAGAGGTCAAAAACTTAGATGAGCTCTCGCTTGTGTGATGGATGCTTCAACAGGTGAGTTATTTTCCATTCACCCGCTTCGGTGATCGCATGTGCGAAGGCAGTGGTACTCTTTTTTTTTATGAGTTATTTAACGTGCACTTTCTAAACCGACTACTCATATCAGCACATAAAAATTTCTAGGAGCGAGAGCGAAAGTGATTACCAATTTTGCCGGGAAAGGTATTTTTCACATACCTCCAATAGTACCTTTACATGCTACAATCGACATGGGATCTATGGTCTTATTTCCCCTCCGACGGAAGTTGTGCTACAGATTTTTATCTCTCAAGAAAAATCCATCGACCCCGGCTGGGCTTGAACTCACGAACACCGCAGAGGGATTCAACCTTTTTTGCTCGCGTACCCCAAAGATATAATTTATCTTTAACTTTGTACCCTCAAAGTTGCTGGTGCATAATGTGAGCTATACAAATTCTATAAGCTAGGCCTAAAATAAAACTCCCAGATCGCTCCTTACGTCCGTGGATCTTGTGGCTAGCCTTAAATCTGGCCGTGATTATTCAGTATTTATCATGAAATAATATAAAATTACGAGCTTTATTCTTTTTTTAAAATTCTACCTACTAATTAAGATGCCTTCACTTACCCTAGGTTGAATCTCACTGGTCTAAGGCGTCAGTTTCACAATAGACTATGACGAGTCTATCAGGGTTCTAGTCTCGGTTGGGTGTTCTGGGGGGGATTTTCACTAAATGGTTTCTTACATTTCCTCCATGCAAATGAAAACACATTTCCTTTGAATTCTAACTTCCTTTTCCTACCACATCACCGTTATTTATATATATATATATATATATATATATATAGAGAGAGAGAGAGAGAGAGAGAGAGAGAGAGAGAGAGAGAGAGAGAGAGAGAAAGAGAGAGAGAGAGAGAGACAGAGAGAGAGAAGGAGAAAGTGAGAGAGAGGGAGAAAGCGATAGAGAGAGAAATGTATTTATCTGTATAATTATATAATATATAGGCCTACTGTATATACGGACAAAGACGTCAGTATCATATATTCTTGTTTGCCAGTGATAGGAAGTCCAGCAAGGTGGCAAGGTGTAGTGTATTGAGGATTTTTTCATCCTTTTCAACTCTCTCTCTCTCTCCAAACAAATGAGGGTACTTGTCCTCTTAAATTCTAGTTTCCTCATCCCTAGGCCATTGGTGTAGACTTGTTGATGGCCCCGACGGTGAGTCTGTGTACGAAAAAATATCAATTTATAGCTTGAAAAACTTCCGATTAATTGTTAAAAGATATGCCTTAAAGCTAATTAAAAACCCATTTGCGTGCGTGTTTTGTACTAGTTAAATGGATTATCAATTTAAAATAAATGTCCTGGACAATGGTTTGAATGTTGGATCTTTGAATTGTGCCGTTTGAAGCCAACACTTAAACCAATTTAATATGATGAAGTAAACCGAAAAGTAATAAAAATAACAATTATTATTATTATTATTATTATTATTATTATTAGACTATTGTTATCTAAAGTAAAGTAAAATAAAGTAAAGTCCTGTCATTATTGCGTAGGTATTTTGTTTGGGTTAAAAGTGAAACAAATAAAAACCCTCCAATTTAAAAGTGAAAGGAATAGCTAACCGTAAAAATGTTCCTAGTAAAAAAAAAATTAAACTTTAAAAATATGATAACCAATTATGTAGCTTGTTTTGAGAGCAAACATATTTTTTATCTGGAGATAAAATAATGTAATTTTTATTTTATTTACCAAGAAAAGGTGGTTTTCATTGTCTCTGATACAATAGGGTTACTAGGCCTTTTGTGTCATGAGAATTAATAAAGTTCCTTTGATTTCAAATTCCTTTTCTTAATCGACCTAAACAAAGGATCTTATATCAGTGCTTCGATAAACACCACGTCACGCGAAATATATATTTATTTGTTAGTTTAAGTGAGGCCGTAAATTTGTCTTACATTTGCAGGTTGCAAATGCCAGTCGGGCCTCTAGTTTGCTACATAGATGCTAGATCAAGGTAACGTATAGTACTGCCGAACGCATGTATCGCAAAAGTAATAAGCCAATCTCTCTCGCAATAATCTCGTGCGAAACGAGACCTCAAGCCTTAAAGTTTTTTCAGGTGCGTAACGCTTGTGCACGCTACTGCGCAAGCGTTAACGCGGTCAGAAACAATATATAGGCTATGCGTTAATGCAGTCATAAATCATATATATGTATGTATAATATATACGAGTATACTAAACTGCTGATGACGGGGAGAATGAGGTTCGAATCTTGGTTGGGTGTACTGAGGGTTTTTTTAAACATTATTTTCTACTCTCCCTTCACGCAAATGCGGATATACTTCCTCTAAATATAGCCTTCTTAACCATAAAACCACTAGTGTAATTAGTACAAAAGCGTATAGGCCGAATGGGTAGTAAGACGTGGTGCTAATATATGTGTATATATAAATATAATCTCTGACTGCGTTAACGCATATATATTAGCACAACGTTTTACTACCTGTTCGTTCGGGTTATACGCTTATGTGCTAATTACGCTAGTGGTTTTAGGGGTTAAGAAGGCTATATTTAGAGGAAGTATACTCGCATTTGCGTGAAGGGAGAGGAAAAGTATTTTGAAAAACCACCCTCAGTACACCTGACCTAGATTCAAACCTCGATCTCCCCATCATAGGCAGTCTAGTTTACTGCAAGAGTAGCTAGCACCCTAGACCATGGGCCACCGAAGTGGGTAGCAATTATATTATTCATTGTTGTAGTCAGCTGTGTTCCTAAGAAGTGTCACTTTCAGTCACACTTCCTTGCCATACGATAAAGTGACAAAAATGTATTAGGAACGTCTAAGTCACTGACAATATTGATCAAACTAATCGTTAGGTAAGACGATCTGAAGAGACGAACTCACCAGCGCCTAGGTAATCGTCTTCTTCTTCGCCAACGAACCACGGCCAACATCACCACATATGACCCTGAGGAGGATATGCTCACAACGACGATACGACAGGCGAGTGTGTGGTGGCCGCTTCAACCCGCAACTTGCAATTTGCCATCTGGCATTAGCTAAACTCAAACTATTTAAGTTTAAAAACTAGAACTTAAATATTATATTCCCACGATTGTGTATGTTAAATAAAATAGAAGTACTAAGAGTTCAATGTTGGGAGATTAGTATTACTAATAATAATTAAACCAAAATAAGATCGAGCCACATCTGTGGGCACGTAGGCAAAGGCAGTTTAGTTTGGTCTTTTATACATGAAGATTGTTGAGTAAACCCCGACTGCGTGTAGTGGTGTAGTTTATATCTAAATGGTTCCCCACTTTTCCTTCATGCACATGCGGGTACATTCCCACAAACATTATAACTTACTTATCCCTAACTTGAATAGTGGCATTTGCCTTTCACCCCTGCTTTACCCCACTCTGGGTGTGCCATTGGTTTGGACAGGTGATAATACGTGGTGCACATACAACCCAATTTTCATACAAAGAAACTTTTAGGGAGGAAAAAAAGTCCATGTCATCAGCCCAAAATCGAGTCATACCGATCAAGTGGTTGCCACCTGTAAAGAAGATAGTGACAATTTGTGCGGATATAGAATATCATGTGGTCAGCATAACAAACCCTCCGGCCATTCATCTCAGTTCTAGACCATAGCCTTTACTTTTTCGTTCAAGTAGCTCCTCATTTGTCCTAACGATGCTCAGTTGTTCCCCATTCAAGACCCACTGATTCACAGAAAATTCTGGAAGTTCCAGAGATCGAACTTGTGACCTCTGAATCTGTAGCCAAGAATGTTGACCAATAGAAATAACACAGAGGCAACCTTTTAGAGAATACAAACATTTGCGGTCAACAATGCTAACAGCTTATTAAATTTATATTATTAGTGTTATTGTGTAGCTGTAGATAATTTTATTTATTTGAGGTATTTAACATGCACTTTCTAAATCAACTGACTATTCCCGCACACGAAAATGTCTACGAATGAACTTGAAAGGGCCTTCCAATTTGTCGGGAGAGGTACTTCCACATACATTCCAGGGTTCTTTTACATGCTAAAACTGACATGGGACCGATGACTTTACCTTCCCTTAAGAAGGAAGTTTGCTAAGGATTTTTATCGCACAAGAAAAATCCATCATCCCCGGTTGGGTTTAAACCTATGAACGTCAGGTCTTAAGGTGAACACTTTATTACAAGAGCACCAAGGTCGACGGGGTTGATAACATTGTTCAAAAGTGACAGCTGCAGGTAACATGACCTGACATTTGAATATATAGATCTAATATTATTTCTAGCCTTGAGATAAGGTTGTTCCTCTGAAAAATTGGGATTATATGTTATAAAGGAGTGTTTTTTTGATACCTTGTCTCACTACCTGTTTGGGTAAAACGCTTAAGTACTATTCAAGCTAATGGTTTTTAGGGATTAGAAAGATTATATTTAAAGGAAGTGTACCCAAATATGCGTGGAAGGAGAGTGAAAAATCCTTTTGGGGAAAACCACCCTCAGTACGCCCGACTGAGATTCGAGCCTCGATCTCCCTGTCATTGCCATTCTAGTCTAAATAATATAGTGTTGGAGCAGAATGTCAGTTATCGACACATCCTTAGTAGGAGGACGTGGATCAGCTGGGTGATGTTGTCTTAACCCCCCCCCCCTTCCTCCAGCATCACCTTGAGGGGAAGTTGCAGAGGGGTAGGGTAGCCGTCGTGGATGTCGCTGACCACACAGTCAGTCTTGTCTTTGATTTGGTCCACGACACTCGAGATGTGCACTGCAGCGCTCCTGTGAACAATACACGCAGCGCGAGCTTTGGCGGGACTGTGAGTGAGTTGCTAGTTTCATTTGTTTACTTTCTGCTTATTCGTTTAAGACTACTACTAATAATAATAATCATTAATAGCAACACACAGGTTGCAAATCATTATAGTTACGGGAATGTCTGCATGAAGGGGACCACATTTCAATCAATTTAAATGATTTGAAAACCTGGGTAACTCAGTGGTAGAGCATAGGTATGCTATGCTAAAGTTACCGGGTTCGATTCCCGTGGCCAGGTGTAATTTTTCAATTAATTTAACCTACTAATAATAGTGTTGAATATCTAAATCAAAATAGTTTAAGAGAGGTCAAGGTCACAATGATCTGTACTAGGAGTATTTTTGCTTTACCGTATACGGTCTCAAAGAAACAAATCCCTGTTAACTAATGTGAGCGGTTAAAGTAGCGACGGGTTAAACTGCCGTATACGGCCGAATTTCACCAACCACTGGCTGAAATCAAATGAGTTTGATTTTTGAGGCCATATTTATCAGTGCCTTGATATTTTTATTAAAATCTCCAATATTTTAAATACAGCTTTATCAACGTAAAACAGTTGGGCCACTGGAGCACTTATCTCAAAATTGTATAGCTTAATTGGGCTACAATCACTGATCAGAAGGATTATCGTCATAGCTTGGTTGGGTCATGCTCATTGACCAGGAGGATTATCGTCATAGCTTAGTTGTGCTACGATCACTGACCGGGAGGATTATTGTCATAGCTTAGTTGGGCTACAATCACTGATCAGGAGGATTATCGTCATAGTTGGGTTGGGACACGATCACTGACCAGGAGGAATATCGCCATAGCTTGGTTGGGCCACGATCACTGACTAGGAGGAATATTGTTGTTGCTTGGTTGAGCCATGTTCACTGACCAGGAGAATTATCGTTATAGCTTAGCTGGGCCACTTTCCCTGACCAGGAGGATTATTATCGTGGTTTGGTTGGTCACGTCACTGACCAAGAGGATTATTGTTATAGCTTAGTTGGGCCACGATCACTGACTAGGAGGAATATTGTTGTTGCTTGGTTGAGCCATGTTCACTGACCAGGAGAATTATCGTTATAAGCTTAGCTGGGCCACTTTCCCTGACCAGGAGGATTATTATCGTGGTTTGGTTGGTCACCTCACTGACCAAGAGGATTATTGTTATAGCTTAGTTGTGCCACTTTCACTGACTAGGAGGAATATCGTCGTTGTTTGGTTGGGTTATGATCACTGACCAGGAGGATTATCGCCATAGCTTGGTTGGGCTACGATCACTGACTAGGAGGAATATTGTTGTTGCTTGGTTGAGCCATGTTCACTGACCAGGAGAATTATCGTTATAGCTTAGCATGGGCCACTTTCCCTGACCAGGAGGATTATTATCATGGTTTGGTTGGTCACGTCACTGACCAAGAGGATTATTGTTATAGCTTAGTTGGGCACTTTCACTGACTAGGAGGAATATCGTCGTTGTTTGGTTGGGTTATGATCACTGACCAGGAGGAATATCGTCATAGCTTAGTTGGGCCACGATCACTGACTAGGAGGAATATCTTCGTTGCTTGGTTGGGCTACGTTCACTGACCAGGAGGATTATCGTCATAGTTTGGATGGTCACGTCACTGACCAAGAGGATTATCGTCATAGTTTGGATGGTCACGTCACTGACCAAGAGGATTAATGTTATAGCTTAGTTGGGCTGAGTATGGAGCCCTCTTATATTTACAATCAACTCCTACATACCTAACTGTTATTCCGTAAGCTGGTTCGATTCCAATCAGCCTAGGTGGGATTTTTTTTAATTCTCCTAAAACGGTCTTTTTAGGCCTATAAAATCGCTGCGGATTAACTTTCCAACAATTATTTAAAGCTCACCTTCTTAAACCTGATCCCTTAAGCTAGATAGTCAAAGTATGCATTAATATAGGGGAAGGGGTATATGGGTACATTGTGGGAAACCCAAATCTGATTGATGGGTACATAATGTAAATTGTACTCACTCAAGCTCTAAGATAATATTATTAGCAATAGCTTATAGGCAAAATATTTTATTTAAACTATATATTAGAATAAATTTGTTGTTTAAGTATATTGTCAGCTGTGTCATTATCATATTTTTCCACCGCATCTCACTACCCATTAGGATTATACACATATACATATTAATTACTCTATTAGATTAAAGATTAGGAAAGTATAATTTAGAGTAAATACACCCTTGTTTTCGTGGAGGAAGAGTGGTAAAAATATCTTCGTAAAATATTCAGCACATATGACCTATGTTTGAACTCCGGTCTCTCTGTCACTGTAAAATCAGACTTAATAAGCTTTATATTTATACTGCACGGCTACCGGTTCGAATATCTGGGGGGGAAAAAAACCTTTTTTTATTTTATAAAATGCCTGTAATTATTTTGAAAATATCCTTAAAGCTTCTAAAACATCCCTTTGTTCATAGTTTTTCCGGGTGAATGCCTATGGTCATCTTTTCTAACGGTACTACAGTAATCATACATATAATTTCAACAATAATTTCTCACTTGAAACGCTCCTTGTGTCCTCTCATCCCAGCATTTACCTTTACATCTATTACTGTTTCCAACCTGTGGCCTGGGTAAGTTTTTTTAGTCAAGTCATATAGTTTCCACTACCGGCTGATAGGCCTGACCTATCTTCATATGCCCTATAATCTAACTTAAGACTAGGACAAGCACAGCATCCACTTCCCGGCCGTTAATTCATCAATGTGAAAGAGTTAACACACATTTCACCTATAATTTTTAAAAATCGGCCATGCCGGGAATCAAACCTATTACCCTTAGCTCAGCAGGCAGAAACGCTACCAACTGAGCTAAGGACCACACCCCAGCTCCTTAATAAAAAGCGTTTCTACACCTCTGGGACAGTCCAAGTTACCGACAACCCGAACTGTCACCAGATCGTACGAATCGTAAAAATGTTTGCGTCTAATTACCCATTTGGTCTATAATAGGATAAGGGTGAGGAGGACATAATTTAGAGGAAATGTGTCAAAATTTCCGTAGGAGTATGGTAAACCATTAAAGTAAAAAATGTTCACCCAAACTAGATTCTAGCCCCAATCTCCCCTCTATGTAAAATTCATTACAATCTGAAAGTGACGCGTTTGAGTATGCTACCATCGACGCGGGTGAATCGTGAAAGATGTCACCGTCAAGTTGAGGTTACTCTCCCTGGTAAAGGTAGTCCGGTGACGTCACGTTACTGATGGTGGCTAATAAACCATTTGTCAAGGTTAACTCTCAGCTCGATCTAATTTTCATAGGAATAACCTTATCTGACAGTTAATAAAGCTACTAGATTTACTTGCACGTATTCATACGTCAAGTGATGTGACCTTCAGCTGTAATTTATGAGCTACTATACTACACAAACGGTCATAATATATTAAAATTGTATCAATTTTGGCCGCAAAAAAAAGTATTTGTATTTTCTAGCATGCCCTTCCTTTGTAAATTGGACTGTTACCTTTATTTTCTTTCGAATGAAAATTTGGAGCAGCTTATGGAAAAGATAAACGTAGTTTTTGCGGTCAACATTGGTAAAATTTTATTATATTAGTGCTCTTTTAGAGGTATTCATAGTATATATTAAAATTAATTACAGCTGCAGCTCACGTGACGTGACATTTTAATAGGTGAGAGTTGATTTAGATAGATTTTTCTGTCAGATAATGTTCATTTCAATAAAAATTAACGTAGACTATTCAAAGAGACTGAATGAACTCGTTAGTGACTCGAGTCATCTGGTGTCTCTTGTGCCGTCAATATCCTAACAACTGTTTATATTAAATTTTTCGCAGTCCTATATCGTCATTATTGGGTTAGCCTGAGATTGAAATCCCGATAGCACGATTTTTGATGCCTCGATTCTTAGCTCTCAAAATCTCAGAGAATGAACGTTCTGGTACTAAAATAAATGGCAGTATTCCGAACTTAGTAACTTTTCACTGTAATCATTACTGTTGATTTTTCATTGTAGCCATTACTGCTGATTTTTTTTTCACTATAATAAAAGCAATTGTAAATATTCTCAAGATTACCTTTGTGTTATATTGATCTAACGCAAAACCAAACACGGGCGTTTAGTTTAGCTTTTTTCTTACTCATTACGATTTTAGTAATTTTTTTAGCACCTGTTCACTTTATACGCATATGCACTAATTACTTTAGTGAGCTAAGAATTAGGAAACGTTGAATTTAGAGAACGTATGCCAGCGTTTGCGTGGAGGGAGAGCGAAAAACAACTTTGATAAAACCACCCTCAATACCCCCGACCGAGATACGAACCCCGATCTCCCTGTCATCGGCATTCTAGTATAATACGAGAGTGACGCCTTAGAGCATGCGGCCACCGAAGCATGTTTTCTCGTTGTTGTTATTGTTGTTGTTTTCTTGGCAGCCCTGAACCTCGGAATGTGGTACATCAAGACCAACACCTGATTTTCCAGCTGTTGTATTACCAAGCGAGTCATGGCCTACTGAGGTAACCAAGGTCATATCAAACAACTAGAAGAGCTGGAGAAACTTACTCCATAAACCCTATCCTTGGAATATATTTAATATGCATATGTACTAGCTACGTTGGTGAGCTAGGGATTAGGAAGGTTGAATTTAGTTGAAGTGTACTCGTATACCCGTAGACTAAGGGACAATTTCATAGTCAAATTTCTAACGCGCTTGTCGTGTTGAGCTTGACCGCCGAGGACGGGGAGATCGAGGTTCGAATCTCGGTCGGGTGAACTGAGGGTGGTTTTTCCTAAATGGTTTTCCACTCTACCTCCACGCAAATGCGGGTTCACTTCCTCTAATTCAACCTTCCCAATTCCTATTCCATTAGCGTAATTAGTACTTAAAGCGTATAACCCGAATGGGTAGTAAGACGCGGTGCTAAATATTATTATTCATAGTCAAATTTAGTACGCCTCAAGTGCGGCGCTACACTAAATACAAGACAACACTTACCTAAAATCGAATGGAATGCGAGAACGGCCTATTCCATTCGAGTTTAGGTAGGTGTCGTCTTGTATTTAGTGTAGCGCCGCACTTGAGGCGCACTAAATTTGACTATGAAACTAGGCCCTAAGAGTGGAAAACCATTTAGGGAAAAACTCAGTGCACCCAACCGAGATCGAATCCCGATCTCCCCATCTTCGGCAACCTAGTCGGACACGAGAATAGCGCGTTAGATCATGCGGTCACTGAAGCGGGTTTTATGAATGATTAAAACCGTTACCTATTAAAGTTTACTGGAAATTATGTTGCTTTGTAATTATTTTACAGGAAACAGTAAATGTATTACAACCTGTGTTTATTTATTATTTTGTGTAATGATTTATTAATTTGTATATTAAGTTTTAAAAAATTAATATTACATAGACTATATTGCCAGCGATTAAAATTTCGGAGCTCGAATCATGGCTGGGCTCATTTAGTGTGGGAATTAAAGTTGTTAGTCCTATGTCGATAGTGTAATGTAAAAGAACCCTGGAAGATATGTGAAAAATACCTTTCCCAGCAAAATTGATAGGTCATTTCGCTCTCGCTCAAGGAAATTCTCGTGTGCTGGCATAAAATTAGTCTGTTCATAATGTGCACATTAAAGACATCAATTAAATGGAGGAAAAATCGTTTTGATAATGTGATCAAATGGTATCTTAATGTATTTATTTCATTTAAATTAATATTAATATGTATATGTGTGGGTGTCTTAACATCATCACCCATAGCTTGGTTTGTGGGAGGGTAAGCCGGTATTAATGTATCTTTACCCAGGGAAAGCCCGAATGTACTAATCGTACATTATTTTTGTGAAAGTTATTTCCATGTCTCAATGAGATGTGATTAGGTCGTGGGGATGGTGAATATGTGTGTGTGTGTGTGTGTGTGTGTACCAGTATAAACTTTAACCTAATTTAAGCCTAACCAACCAGACCCCGGTGACCGTAGGTAACTCCACTTGAACTTGAAGGAAAATTGCTCATGGTACCAGCCGGGAACTGAACCCGGGTCCCCTGGTAGCCAGGTGTGCTGACCACTACACAAAGGGGCCGGCTATCTGAATTAAATGACGAATACAGAAAACCGCACCAAGATGTGACGCCTGGCCCGTGATGTAATACAGGTGTTTCAGTAGGAACTCCCACATTCTATCTAATTCGTTTGAACTTTGTGGGCGTGATGGCGGTTAGATTCCAACTGCATCCAAACGACGCGCAAATTGTGGGAGTTGTTTTTTTCTTGCAAAAGTGTCCTAGTGTGCAGAATATGCTTGTGAGTGATTGCTTCGCTTCCCCGGAAAGCACTTCGCTGATTGTCACAGAAGAGTGGCTTCTCTGTGATCTCATGGATCCTGGCCAGATCAAGCATAAGTGTGCGTTTTTCAATTGGTTCCTGAACTTGGTGGCATGTTGAGGCGTGTATCAGGAACATGGTGAAACGTGTGCAAACATGTCTTGATGAAGATGGGGAATACTTTCAGAACTTGATGTGATGATAAGCCATTCTCCCACTATTAATTCCTCATTTACACGTATTTACGTTACTATTTATTTATTAGGTCGAGTTATTTATATTTATTAAATCGAGTGATTGACCTATTTAAAAAGTGGGACCTGCCACTGAAACACCTGTATAAGCCTATGCTAAGTTTTATCCAGGAGGGTGAAATTAGCTCTCCCAGCGGTCAAAGGTGAATGCTTTAGGACAGAATTTTTCAAACTGTTCTCTACGGAGCTTCTGGCCTCCGCCATCATCATCTCAGGCTTCATGATGTAGCTTTAGAATATTCTTTATTTGTTTTTTACGCTATAAAATAGCATCTGTAATTAGGATTGACAATTTTTTCAAATTTGAATAAAGGCCATTTGACCAAGGTGCAGCTAGAACTTGTAATGTTTTCCATTTGTTCTATAATTTTATACTTTTATAATTAAAAAAGCTAAATTTAACAATTGAATGTTAATATTATTAGTGTAAATAAATGTTATGATGGCTCCAGTATGTATTTTTTCTAGTGCAAGGGCTTCTTCGATTTAAAATGTTTGGGGACTCTCTCTTTAGAAAATATGGCTTATAGACCTAGTAGATTTAGAAAACCTTATGTTAGTGTTGACTCTGGGTTTTCTTATGACGATAAAATCACAATAAAAATATCTCCCTAGCTTTCACAAATAATATCTCTTTCTACTTGTTCTAGTTTTTATTACCGGCTCATTAGATCATTTTTATTGTTTTCATTCGTTGTTTTTACAATTGTGGGGTTAAATTTAACTTTCTTGAGGAATGATTATATCAACACACGACTTAGAAGATAACTTAACCTAGGACAACGTACCCAACTCAAGCGTCAGGAAATCTAGTGTCTGGTTAGTAAGTCAAACATATGCATGGATAGCAAAATACTTGTGACCTTGAGTCAATCCAGAGCCCCCTAGACCTGTGGTCGACACCTCTTGCCACTCAGCCACGAGGTCGATCATTATTGATATTTCCATCAGTGGTCTCTTATACCTGTGATTAGAACTAACATCATGCAGGGATAGTCTTGTAAGAAAATTTGAGAAAGTGTGTCATGGATATAGATTTATAAATATTATTACTATTAGCACGATGGTTGTTAAAGACTTAATTTAAGGGTAAACGGATGAGAAAGGTAGCTATATAGGAAGTTCACCCGCAATTGTGTGGATAAGTAATGGGTAAAACAAAGTGATATCATTTGGAAAAACACCCAAATTGCAACCAGTTGAGATTCAAACATGAGCTCCCTGCAAACGGCACTCTAGTATATTGCGAGATTTACACTTCATATTGAATATAACTATTAAAACTTGTATATCTTAGTTATGCTCACTAAGACAAGAGTGCATGGAGTAAATCCTTCTCGCGGAAAGAATATATTCCTAAGTTTGCAGCTAAATTGAACGTTTCTGTTGTATATATTTTCTCGTATGGAGAACGTATTGTAGGAGCTATGAACATTTTCAACGGCGATATTATAACGAATCTTAATATTGTATGTGTCCCCGACCTTAAAAATGTAGGTCTTACAATTACGTATGTCCCTCTCTCTGAATAGCACAGCCGTTTGGGTTATGCGCTTATGTACTAATTAGTCCAATAGTTTTAGGGATGAGGAAGGATTATTTTACAGGAATTATACCCGCATTTGTGTGGAAGGCAAGTGGAAAACCATTTTGGAAAACCACTTCGGTACATCCGACCTAAATTCGAATCTTGATCTCGTCATCGGCAGTCTAGTCTCCTGCAAGAGTAGCGCCTTAGACCATGTGGCCAACGAGGTGGGTTTGTCTGTCTAGCTAGCCCTCTATTATGCAACTGGGAGTAGAGCCGAAACTGTTTGATGGATTTAGTTCAAAGTTGATATTTAGATGTTACACACGTAGAGGTCAAATTTGAATTTTTATTATATCACTAAAATTAAGGCTAGTTAACAGATAACTTAGTTTTGAAAACTATATTTTTTTTAAAATATTTAAAAAAATTTATTTAAGATGTCATTTTGAGAGTGTTATACATTATAAATAACTTTATTGGTTTTTTTGGACCATTTGAAAATTTTCGGAAATGTCTTTATAACGAATGTGTTCAAAATGGCTATCGGCGTAAGGTTTTAAGTGATAAATAATAATACATGATCGATTTTTCTACAAATAAACCATTTGAGTATAGGCCAGTGATGACTGATTTTGGAAAATGTTGAGTTTTTTAAATGTGGCTATAACAAATTATGTTCAAAATTTGTTTCTGAAGAGTGTTTCATATGATTATCAAAATAATATTAATTTTGCCATGAGGAAAACTTAAGGAGTAGTAAACAGTTAAACTAATTTTTCAAAAATATATTACAAACTTCATATACGTTGTTAGAAAGTGTGTAAGATTTGTTTACTACTAGATGAATAGTTCCTAGCTAAGGAGGCCACCTCGACATGTCAGAAACTACCGCGCAGACGTTCTAGTCTAACGCATTATATAATTCTACAATGCGTTATTTCAAAATACGATTCCTGCCAAAATAAAGTAGAAAGAGTCCAGCAGGTTTCTTTTATAACTTCATAGTTTGTATTGTATTAGTAGAAAAAATTGTGTGAAAATGTGAAATTAGCTCATTTTCAACAATTTTTTTAATCATATTTGGAGAGCTTTAAGACTAGGCTTGACAAAAGAGGGCTTTAGAGCTAACCTTTTTCTAACAAATAAAGTAATCTTTTGATAGGCTCACAGCGGAAAATTTTAAGATATTTTATAACTATCAGTGAGCTTTCCTCTTTAGATTGAAATATTATTATTATTAGCACCGCGTCTTACTACCCGTTCGGGTTATACGCACTTACGCTAATGTGTAATGGTAGGGTGATTGTGAGATGAAATGAAGGACCTACAGTTTAACGTGGAATCCGAACCACGGTGGAGGCCTGGCATTCCCCACATTCACAAGATGTCTTGTCAGAGGTGAAGGAAGGGTTTGGTAATCAGATAAATCTNATCCGAACCACGGTGGAGGCCTGGCATTCCTTACATTCACAAGATGTCTTGTCATAGGTGAAGGAAGGGTTTGTTAATCAGATAAATCTTTGCCGGGACCAAGGATTGAACCCCGGCCGCCAGCGTAGAAGTCTGACACCTTACCCCTAGACCGCCAGGTCACCTGATTGAGATAAAATTTTCGCAGTTTTCTCTTCCCTTTCTCTTACTGGCACGACAAAAGATGGTTGCAGGTGAAGGTTGAAAGGGAGTATAAGCTTAGAAAGAATAGATTAGTAGTTCCAGAAAACAACACAAATCATTGTATTTTAAGCCGCGTGGCCTGAGAGCGATTGATACTTTCTCGCTGACCAAGGCGGCTGCCTTAAACATGGAAGTAGATTGTTTATGTAAATGATGGTAATTAACGCGGGTAAACTTTTAAATGCATCCATAGCCCTCACTTATTTAAAATGTGAGTTTCAAGTTGAACTGATAATTGTAGGTCTTTACACCATACTTAAGTTTAACTGACTGACTCCCTAAATAGTGCTTAGATTATTTTAAAAGTCCGTATTACGTTGAAAGCAAAGTTATTACTTTTATTTTATGAAACATAAACACAGTTATGTTAAAGCGTCATTCGAGAAGTTTTAAATAACATTCGCTAAAATTCTTCATAGATAATTTAACGAAAAGGTAAATTGACTGGGCAACCATATTGTTATTTAAAAATTGTTAAAATTTTAAGTTATCCACAGAGAATATGGAATAATAAAACTTTCTAATTAAAATTATTTTAGAGCTAACTAGTGTTTATATAAAACAAGTTCTGTCTACTCATTGACGACACTTTTTTTTGTCACATTAAATAATCTATATCCGTTTTTAATTTAGCATATACATCAGTTTACCTAAAAATAGAAAAAATATGCTAGAATCTTCGATTCTTAGAATTCTTCGAATTCTAAGTTATTCGAAAGATTATAGATTCTTAAAGATCTCAAAAAAGTATTTCAGATACAATTATGAAAACCTTGATTTCAAATAACAATTTTAAGCAAATGGTAGAAGGTATTATAGTATGTGGTTGTAAAAATAACTAAATCACAAAAAATTACTATATTGTATCAATATAATTAATGTACCAAATAAAGAGTGTAATCTTTGTTGCTTATGTCATGATAGACATGACAAAAAAACAGTATTAATTTTACAGTGGAACCAAGACTATAAAAAAATTGTTGTTTTTTTACACATTTTAAATATTTTCATTTAAACTAAAAGTGTACATTTTTAAAGGTTCAAGGATTTGAGCTTGGATTTGAGAAATATAGGATTCAACCCATCTCTACCTAGAAGAATATTATGTGATAATCGTGGCACTAATACAATATTCTGAAAATAAATACAGTATTAATATTTCGTGGGATCACCGATACAGACATTATAAATAATAGCCCGCATCTGGACACACGGGAAAAAAGGCGTCGGTCTCATCTTGTCTAGATACTCGGTGACGGTGAAGTCGGGGCTCTAATCCCGGCAAGATGTACACTAAGTTGATTTTCATCAATTGTTTTCAAAATTTCCTACTTGCAGATACGAGCACATTTTCCTCTAAGGTTCACCCTTATCCATCCCTAACCACATTAGTGTAAGAAATTTGGATATTACTGGTCTTAAGACGAGCTTCACACATGAATATTAATATTTCGGAGGATCATATGAATACATAGCAGTTTACTTTTTAGCTACAACTGTTCGCTGTCAACTGAATAACACAATTTGGGCTGCCTTAAAAAGTGTGTCTAATCACCTCCTACTGAACCTATGGCTCGTCCAGCCTTACTGGGGATTCAAACGATCTTAGATAAACAAGAGCAGAACAAAAACGTAGTCACGTGGCGTGGTTAAAACCAATCATAATATTTTATACTCATCAGCGCGAGCCACTTTGCTTTTATTTTAGCTTGTTTCAGTTTGGTCTACTCTGCTCGAGAAGATCTACTTGGGAAACCCAATCGTATTTCAAAACAAAACTACTCAAACAAGTGTTCATAAAGCGCGTGCACTTTAGAGCTAAAGAAAGACAGCTTCGTTGACTGTTGTGAGGAGATTTGAAATAAATCGTTAAAAGTCAAGCGTGTGTATGGATGTATTGGGTTTTATCATGACACAAAACTATCCTTTTAAAACATTCATTGTGATAATAATCTAAAATAGTATATGTTTATCCACTAGGAAATATAATATGTTTATTATCAGCTGTTTTAAACTCTTTTTGGCTCAACACACATTTCTGCCAGCGTGTGAATTGCTGCCCCACTCGAGAAGATTCTGTTCTCTGTTTTGGGCAAACGTGTGAACCAAGCCTTAGTCTTGTGACTCGGCCTACATTGCCTCGTTAAAACACAGGTGAGCACCCTTGCCAGCACCATCAATATGTATCAACGCACAAAGCCTACGCACGGAATGTTACATAACACGATAATCTGCTTTCTCGGGACACTTTCACTTTCACTGCGCTGCTTTCTTACGGCCATCGTATAGCTCAATGCGATTAATTCCGTGAGGAAATTGTCGCAAAGGTTAATTTATTAAGTGCTAGCAGAAGTACCCGGCATTGTCCGGGGTAACCACACAATGAATTGTTTAACGCTCTTCTTTACTTCAAACAGGCATAAAACAGCTATCTACAATTTATTTCTTCCGACCCAGCTTTTAATAAATTTTAAAAAATTGAATCAAGAATGTAAAAGTCCTGCCTCGAGGTACATGTGAGTGCATAGGGGATACTAATTTTTTTAGTTTAAGACCCCTGCTTGAGGTAGACATCATGCAATGATAGTGGCATATAGATTAGCGAGCTACAGTGCCAATACTGACTATCATCTACTTAAAACTATCCGACCTTGAGCAGTACAGAGTAAAGGAGGCGGAATTTTAAACATTTGCCCGGGGATAGTGAATGATACTTTTAGCACCGTGTCTTACTACCCGTTCGGGTTATACACTTATATACTAATTACGCTAATTGATTTAGGGATTAGGGAGGTTATATTTGAAGAATGTGTACCTGCACTTGCGTGAAAGAATAGTGGAAAACACCCGCATCGGTGGCGTAGTTGGCTAACGCGCTAGTCGTGTTGAGCTCGACTGCTGAGGACGAGGAGATCGAGGCTCGAATCTCGGTCGGCTGAACTGGTAGTGGTTTTTCCTAAATGTTTTTCCACTCTTACTCCACACAAATGCGGGTTCACTTCCTATAATTCAACCTTCCCAATTCCTAATCAATTAACGTAATTAGTACTTAAAGCGTATAACCCGAATGGGTAGTAGGACGCGGTGCTAAATAATAATAATAGTGGAAAAGTATTTTTAAAAACCACCCTCAGTTCACCCGACTGAGATTAGAACCTCAATCTCCCCATCATTGGCAGTCTACTCTACTGTAAGAGTAGCGTGTTAGACCACGCGGTGGCCAAATGGGTATGAATAGAAATTCACGTGTGGGAAAAAGAGGAGAACTTATGCAGTTCAGCCGGTAAAGTTCGAACCCCTCTCTCCTGAGCACGTGAACACAGGCGTTAATCTCATCTAGTCTGGTTTTCCAGTGACGATGAGTTCGGGGTTCAAATTCTAAACGGGGGTAACTAAGTTTTTAAAAAAATATTTTGTCTCTTCAAAAAAATCTTAACCTGACTTAGAAACATCGTTATTTATCTTAGTCAATGTTTATTTTAAAAATTATGTTTGTAATAATATTATTATACATGAATGTGTGAAATTTAGCTTAGTTTGAAAGAAAATCCATTACAAGTGCCATTTTCTGATGTGAAAAAATTTCCTTGTGCAGGCTTATATTATTCAACAGATTTGGTCACCAGTTGTACACTTCCTTCCCCTATAAAACACTTGTTTGCGTTTCTCATTATAGATTTCAGTGACGTCTAGTGAGCTATAATGTATGAGGGGATAGTAAAAATAATAGCTCATGTTGATTTTCATACGGTACAAGGTCTAGCAATAATAGATTGGAGAAGAAACAGGGTTAAGGTTTGAAACTCCAATAGATGGACTAGGGGGGAATGGGGAGGTGATCCCTTGTGGTTCATCAATGTGCTTTTTCCCATTTTCCCCCGCTAACTACGCTTCTTACAAAATCAAGGTATTTGACTGCCTAATATAAGTCACTTGACACATGATCTAGCAGTAATATGGCAGAAATATGACGGTGACATAAAAGTGGCGATACTCACGTGAGACTAAAAAGCAGGTCGGAATGATTTAGCAGAAATTCATTTAGAAATAATGTCTGTCTCTGATGATGAAGATGCTTTGACCTTAATTAATTGAGTCATTGTTATTAGATACAATGATTATCATGATCGTGTCGTGGTAAACGACGCTTTTGTGTTCATCCTTTTTGGTGAACAAATGTAAAAAAAAGTTTTGCTTTCAATGGGTTTAAAAAGTGCTATTACTATTATTATTATTATTATTATTATTATTATTATTATTATTATTATGTGATCTGTCTCACGACAGGTTCATTCCTTTTGTCAGGGAACTAGGTTCGAGATAGAGTAAATAAATATTCCATTTATTACCAAGAAAAATTGAGTTTGCAACTCTAACCAAATGTCCAGCGAATTAAATTAACTAACTTATACGTAACATGTGACAAAAAGTGGAGCATGCAGCAATTGTCTGACACTGACACTGCGTGTATCAAGACACTACTATATATCGTCACGTCAGTGGGAGCTGTCTCGTATGTTTACATTTGTTTAGCCTGAAGATGCATGCTGGTTTCCGGATAACGCGTCAGATCTCGTGTCACGTCATTTTGGTGGGCAGTCAAATACCTTGATGTTAATAAAATTACTATGGTGTGCTATTAAGATAACTGATGGACCGTCTTTGAAATGTATCTGCCTGCATCTTAGCTTTCACTCTGGCAAGCAAATCAAATTTTATACACTTTTTAATTTGAAATGACATTATGTTTATAGGAAATATTTCCAAGTTTCATCATCTCCGAAAACAAACCAATTGAAACTAAACCGTGGTTTCTTACTCACAAGAAGAATACTCTCTGTTGAGCTAAATGTGTTTGCGTACCGGTAACAATAATAATAATAATAATAATAAATTAGGGCCGTTTTGAGAAAATGTGAGGCACAGGGTAGAAAAATCAGAAGCCCCCTCCACTTTTTGTACTGCAGTTTTTCAGATTTAGCACAAAGCCGTTATAATATATTGTTAAGTAATCTGTATTTATGTTACTTAATAATTTCTCATGTTTTATGGAATACTGATCAACCCATTAAATGACTGTTCTTTATTAAATGCAAACAATCCAATTAAGTTAACAAAAGTAAATTCCTATTTGTACCATCGCACTGTTAGTTGTATGTAAACCGACAGCGGTAGCACAGTGGTGGCGTATTCTACTGTACTGCAGCACATTGCTCGAATAACGTAATTCTTAAATTACATAAAGTTGGGGTTTTCTGGAGTCTGGAATGGAATCCTATGACTAAGCGAATACTTATTGCTGTTCATTATCTGAACACTATTTGATGTATTAAGTAATCTGTATTTATGTTACTTAATAATTTCTCATGTTTTATGGAATACTGATCAACCCATTAAATGACTGTTCTTTATTAAATGCAAACAATCCAATTAAGTTAACAAAAGTAAATTCCTATTTGTACCATCGCACTGTTAGTTGTATGTAAACCGACAGCGGTAGCACAGTGGTGGCGTATTCTACTGTACTGCAGCACATTGCTCGAATAACGTAATTCTTAAATTACATAAAGTTGGGGTTTTCTGGAGTCTGGAATGGAATCCTATGACTAAGCGAATACTTATTGCTGTTCATTATCTGAACACTATTTGATGTCATATCTAGAATAATAACTGTAATTTAATTTAATAATCTTTGGGGGAATTGTGGCACCCTGGAATATGAGGTGCGGGCCATTTGACTCCTTTGCCCCTCCTTAGACGTGGCCCTGATAATAATAATAATAATAATAATTTGCTTTTTGATTCTAATGTTAACATTTTTTCTCTTGTGCATTTAATGAATTAAATGTGTATTTGTTTTAATAAGATATCAACCATATTCATCTGTGTAGATTTAATTTCCCGTAGATAAATATACAAAAACAAAAATATTCACGTGAAAAAACATTAGCTAGTAGTACAAATTAAACACGCTGCAAATAAAAATCTAGCTCACAACAAAATACAAAAGGGAACGGACAAATCTAGCTCCAGTGGAAAATGTTGTTAGTCTTGACCTCTAACAAATTAATTTTATCATTTTAAATAACTTTGTTCTTATAGTGATTCACCAATACATTTGCAAGGCCCGGGCCTGGGTCTCACATGACATTTACAAACCTTCCTCGGTGGCTGCATAGTCTAAGGCTCTACTCTCGCAATATACTGGACTGCCTGAAGATGGGGAGATCGGAGTTCAAGACCAGTTGGGGTGGTTTTTCCTCAAAGCTATTCCACTCTCTCCCCGTAAATGTGGGTACACATCCTCTAAATTCAACCTTCTTAATCACTAACACATTTGTATAATTTGTACATAAGCGTATGTTCCGGTGCTAACAAAAAATAAAAGACATTGACAAATGAAAATGCGTCAACCCCATAGTGAGACGCACATCTCACAGAGGCCCCGAAAGTTAAACAAAAACGCCCCAAGATCTTACTTCCAAACAAGCGACAGACCACCCAAAGCCGTCAAAGTCACAGATCTATCACCGAACAGAAAAAAACGAGCGCCAGATCTCACTACACAGTCCAATCTGAATAAGAAGAACCTTATCTGACAGCTAGAAAAATAGCTAAGATCTACTTTGACGTATGCATACTTCAAGTCACATCTTCAACTGTCAATGCCAGAAAGCTGCTATAAATTCCTTCGAATTGGATTGATACTTTAGGGTAGTTTTTATTAAGCCCCATGTAAGTAAAAAATTACTGTATTAAAAAAAAATTTACAGAATATAATGTGGGTGAGCCCTAGAAGCCCCTATGGATGAGACGCCCCTCATTGAAAAATATAAAATTGAGATGCCAGCCAGTATGTATAGTACTCAATCCGAAGTTTGGTTGGATCCTCAACAGTTTCACTGTCAGCCCTAAAGCTTAGACAGAACTGAAGAGGCGTACTAAGGAAATGATGAGAGCTAGTTTCCCATTGCTTTCCTCACTGATCCTGAAGGTACTATTGTACATCAATCTGCCAAGCCTGCCGGAATGCATACCCCAAACTGACCCTACAAGCAACACCTTCACTCCATTCATGACAGGGACTGGCTGTATATTGAATGTTATTACTAGTATTGTTCATACTTCTGTCACTATCATATCTGTCAGCGATGTAAGTTAAATTGTTTACATGGTTAAAAAATAAACAACGCATTGTATTCTTCTTAAATGCGAATCCAAATAACCCACATGGAGATAAAGTCGTCATACTCGTCTTATCTGGCTTGCCGGTTATGGAAAGTTTTGGGTTAGAAGCCTGGTTAGATGCATTGGTGTTGTTTTTCATAAATAGTGTCGTACTCTCTCTTCACACAAATGCTGGTAAATTTCCCCCAATATCAACCTCCACATTTGGTTAATGTCACTATTAGGCTGTACAGGGGTGGGTGGTAAGACGTGATGCACAAAACAAAAGCAACCTTTTTTTTTTACAGAACCACATCTTACTACTCATTCAGTTTATACGTATTTCTACCAATTACATTAATGTGATAGGGATGAGAAAGGTTGATTTAAAGGAAGTGTACCCGAATTTGCGTGAAGGAAGAGTGGTAAACCATTTAGGGGGAAACTTATGTACCTCCTACCAAGATTATAACCCGGATCTCTCCGTAATGGGAAGTCCAGTCTATGTAAATAGTGACTTTTTAGACCATGAGGCTACCGAAGAGAATGTGTTAGTCTTTAAACACTAATACATAAAGTCGAGGGCCGAGCCTACTAATTAGTCTAATAGTATTGTAAACAAAACTACAGACCTTTCCATGAGGAGAGTATCAAAAGATTTACCTCTGTTAACATGTAAATAATGTATGACAAGTGTATCACAAATAACAGGTGTTTCTGAGGTCAAACAGTACAAGGCCACTAGTACGACATTTTGTTTTTTCTGGCCTGGAATGTTGGCAATGATATTCATGATCTAAGCGTCCCTGCCGTCCGTCATTTAGTAGGGGAGAAGTTTCACATTTTGCTATTGTCATGTGCGCATTGGACATTGTGCCACCTTGAACGGTGCCCTTAGTTTCTGCCGCGGGTGGGAGCACTAAGGGCGTGGCATCATAACTGAGCTTCATATACAAGTGAAATTATATTAAGAATAATTTATTGGCTTTATTTCAAAACAACAAGATAACAGGGCTTACTTGTTTTTTAAATGGACTTTAAAATTATAAATCACATTTGGAAATAATAATAATAACGCTTCAGTGGTCGAATGGTTTGAGGCTTCATTCTCGTGTTAAACTGGTTCATGGTTGCCCATAAATGGGTGATATGGAGGGCCTCAGTTGAGTTGAGACAAAGTTAAGTAGGGAATCAAAATACTTATCTGATCATTTAACCATAGATTTGATCAAATTATCAGTTAAAACAAAAATGGCAACGCTTTTTAAAAAAATCTGCATTTGAAAAAACCTATTGTAGAATGTCATAAATACCTAAGGTTGGCTTTGTGGATATTTCTTTTGTTTGTTTTATTTGGTTAAATATATTATCTGGTGATAAAATCATCATTGAAACAATATATTGTTTGGATACATCGTAAAACAAATAATTTTTGATTGAGTTATTTAAACTATTTTAACATTTCAACATGAATGAAAAACTCCAATATCATTTCACATACATGTGTTATTGCTAAATTAATTGGAATAACATATAAGCAGGCCGTATTTAGGCACATGCAACATGTGCAGCTGCACAGGGTGGCAAAGTTTAGGGGGGCGGCAAAATAATATGGAAATAAGACAAATATAGCAAACTTGAATGTAGCCAGTAAACAAATGTATAGCATTTTGCATGAGGTATAAAAAAATAGAGATTCGTTAGCCCTCTCTCATCATTCGTTATTAAAGAACAACTCTTTTATACTTACGAAAGATGGCAACACAGCTACCTTCAAATTGACTTAAGTGCTGCAAATGTTCTATAGTCTGGCAATTTTATTTTATTTTCCCGCAAGGTTGTGTTGGTATCGCTTTGCGGCGTGCTTTATTTACTTGCCCATACTGCTTAGTTAGTTTATTTTTGTGTGTTCTATTTAAACAGTATTCTTCAAGTCTTAGTTTCTTTGAAATATTTACTTAGTGTTCTTGTGTTTTCTGTTAAAACAGGTGAATGTAAACCAATTATAGTTTACGGTACGTATGTAATATCTTATAATTAAAATGGATGTACGATCAAGGTTGAGTGGTGATGCACGTCATAGAAAGGCAGAAAATAAAAGTTAAAGGGAGATTAAAATTCAACATAAAAAAAACTCCCAGACTGTAATCTTACTTTAGGGGTATTGTAAAAAATGAACAGTGTAGGCCTGATGGTGGAGAATACTCAAAAATCATCAGAATTGATTCACCAAGTAAAAGTGGTCAGAGTACTTACTACTTAATAAAAATTGTATCAACCAAAACAATGATGCTGATTTTTCTCATTCCTCACGGCGATATGATGACAGAATACAACGATTTTGCAGCAAATATATTTTTTAAAGAGTTTTAGTAAATGGTGAAACAATTGATCGGGAATATCTTGTTTATCCTCCCAGTCAAGTATCACTGTTCTGTGCATCTTGCAAATTATTTAGTGGTGCATCCCAATTTGCAACTTCTGGTTTTAATGATTGAAGTCATGCTGGCCAGCGCATTGCTGAACATGAAAATTCTGCATCACACAGAGGCTGCTTATCAAAACTGAATGACAGAGGGAATGAGATGAAAAGAATTAATAAAAGGTTTCTTATTCATCCTGAACAAGAAGCTTCTTACTGGAGAAATTTATTTAAAAGTGTTGTTTTTTGGTGAAAAAACTAGCTTTCCGGGGCCTAGCATTCCGTGGAAATTAAGAAATGTTTGGCTCAGTGACAAATGGGAATTTTTGGATGTGTATAGAGTTAACTGCAGAATTTAATTATTTTTTTTGCTGATAATATTGCAAGATTTGATAACATTGGAAAAGGCTCTACTTCATATTTGCCAGTCGCAACTTAATGAAAAATTAAAACAGTTAGTGAGTAAGTCAGTGATTGCAAAAATAGATGAAGAAGTGATTTCTTTACAATATTTTTCTATCATAGTGGATTCTACAACTGATGTTTCTCATCATGACCAGCTGAGCCTAATTTTTAGCTATGTAACTGAAGAAAGTTGAAAGGTTTTTAGGCTTTATCAAAAATTTTGGTCATATAGGAGAAAAACTTCCTAAAACAGTTTTGAATATTTTAGAAGTACATGGTCTGAAAATGTATAACTGTAAATGCCAATCGTATTAAAATGCAGCCAACATGTCTGGAAAGGATTCAGGATTACAAACCAGAGTTAAGGAAAGAAACCCTCTTGCATTTTTCGTTCTTGTTCAGCTCACTCACTTAATCTAGTTAGTTCACGAGCAGTAGTATGTTGTTAATTTGCAGTACGAATTTTTGAAGTGACACAAAACCTATACAGATAATCTGATTTTTCACAGACCGATGGAGCACTTTGGAAACAATTTTCGTTTCAGCCCATCTGACATTGAAATCATTGTCAATAACTCGATGGTGTGCACGTGATGATGATTGTAAAAGTTTGAATGGAAATTTGGAAGCATTGTTTGCTGCCTTAAGATCCATCCTAGCGAATGAAAATGTGAAGGACAGTGGTAGATGTGAATCTAAGGGAATTCTTAGAATGATAAATTGTATTTAAGTAGCCTTTATGACGTTAATCTGGGGTTGCATTCTTAACCATTTTGGTAAAGTGATGAAAAAACTGCAAAATGAGGACATGGACAGTTCCACTGCTGTTGAACTTTACGACTCTCTTATTACATTTTTATCAGAGATAGAGGTAGGCCTCCACCGTGGTTCGAATTCCACGTTAAACTGTAGGTCCTTCATTTCATCTCACAATCACCCTACCATTACACATTAGCGTAAGTGCGTATAGCCCGAACGGGTAGTAAGACGCGGTGCTAATAATAATAATAATAATAATAATAATCAGAGATAGATTCACATGGACTCAGCAGAAAATAAGCTTGTTCAAGTCAGCAGCCAGGAATCTTTTTCACCTATTGTTTCTATTTCATCAGGACTAAAACGTAAAATTAAGTGTAAGAGATTTTTTTATGAATCGTTGGAGTCAGAAGGTGAACAAGAACTTTTTCATACAGGTACCGAGACACAAAACCTGAAGGACCAGAAGGAAGAATAGAGAAAAATTAAAAAACCTATTTTAATATCATAGAAACTCTTGAAAATTAGTTGAAGAGAGTTGATGTCTATAAAAAGTTTAATTCAATATTTTCATTTATCTCTAATCTAACTGAGCTTGACTCTTCTCAGAGTTTGATGCTGTAGAAAAACTTCAAGTTATTTATAATGTTGACGTATAAAATATTTTTGGTGAAGAATGTATCCACTTAAAGAGATATCTACTCAGTATAAAGAAAGAATAAGATCATAAGATATCCTCACTTCCACTTCTTTCCACGATGTTAGTTCCAAAAAAACCCCTCAAGGACGTCTACCCAAATGTATACACAGCACTCAAGATTTACAATTATACTCCGGCAACAAACTGTTCTGTTTAAAGATCATTTTCAGCTCTAAAAAGGATTAAAAAATGTCTACGAATAGCCCGAACTCAAGAACGACTTATCAATCTTGGAATACTTGGCATAGAACCAGACATTACAGTAAAACTGTAACTTGAAGAAGTAATAAATTAATTCGCAAACGCAAAGGCTAGTAGAAAACCACTTCTATAACTGAGGCAAGCTTCATATATGAGGATTATTTTTATAGTGATAATTTATTAGTATTATTTATCGAATTTTAGTATGGATATCCAAACATTTGTTGTACAGGAATATTTTTTTGCAGAATATTTGCGAGGACTTGTAAATTTCTATGTTTTCATGGTGTATTCAATTATGTTACAATACTTAAATAAAATTAAAAATAAATTAGCAATATACGTATAAGTTTCACAATAATATAATATCTGTAATTAGGTGAGAAGTGATGTTGATGTTTGAGGGGGGAGAGTGTGGGCTTAAAATAAATTACTGCACAGGGGCGTTACATACTCTAAGTATGGCCTTGCATATAAATAAGGGAAATAAGTAAGATAATGTAATATCAATAATGCAATCTCTATGTAAAATTTTGTTTGATAGCCTAATCGTTTATTAAAATTACAAAATGAAAAAAGTAATATTTAAATTTCCCTTATGGCGCAAATATCATACTTTTATGCAACATTTCTCAATATTAAAAATTAAGTTAATTTAGTTCCTGTAGCTCTTTTAGGACTAAGCCATTTTCTAACTTCAGTGTATAGTTGAAAAACTTGTCTCTTAGTAATGCATACTTTGTACTTGGTACTATGCTTACAAATTAATCAGATTCAAAACAAATACATTCAAACATCCACTTTACTTTTGTCAGTCAATAAAATAAGGACTGGGTGTCCAAATTATAATTTCAAAAACTAATTCAGTTATTAAAACTTAGTTTTAGGTATAGTTCCCATCAACATGACAATAAAACCATTGATTGATGATAATCGCTGGTTAATTAAACTAGAGATGTATCCGTCAATCCCCTCATAATTATTGTTATAGTGCAAATGAAACTCAGATTTAAGATACTAATTGGAGATCCACTTACATTAATTTTGATCTCTGAACAAGGCACTAATAATTAATTATTGTTTATGCTTTAATTATTGAAGCTATAATACGGCAGGAAGAACTTTTTCTGACTGACACAAAAGTTATTAAAACTGCTTTCATATATCCATCATATCCCGTTCATAACTAAGCTAAAGGAAATGGGGCGAGTAGCTTACCAAACGACATAAGTATATAAGTATTTATGTTGCGTGTACCTTAACTAGACCCCAAATTAATAGCCCATCTCATCCTATGGATAAACGTGACTTTAGTAGGTCTACCTATAAGAGAAACAAATTATTCTATAGTAGGTCTTATAGGTACTAAAATTACGTTTTATACAGGGTTGGGAGCTTATAGGAGCTTTACAAGCAATTGAGTGGAGGTTAGAGGAATACTTTTAATCCACCCCGGTCCCAGAGATTAGGATTTGTAAGACGAGATATTTCCCACCATCCTACGACTTACCCAAGTCCTACAATTTTCAACTGAATAGTAAAATGCTAACGGAATTATATATATTAAGTAAATATGTATATAAATCCCTACGTATTTATTTTTACATATATATTTTGAAGTGTTTTTTATTTTATTTTCTTAGTTGCTATTCTTTCTGACGTTATCAGAATTTTCCGGTGTCAACACCGGCTATCCACGTTTATTCTATAATATAGTCCAGTGTATTACTTTCTAAGCTACAGGTTCATATCGTGTCTTGTGTGCGGTTGGACAGATTTGTGTCATGGAAGGAAGTGTAGTTCGTGAGGTTTCTTAGGTCGTAATGTGTTATTGAAACAGATAATAGATTGTGTTGTGGATGTATTTATAGAAGTATTTTAGCTATTTTTATAACTGTGGTCATTACTTTTCATAGATATGTGTTAGTGTGCGTATTAGTGATTATTAGTATAAATTCTTTCATTTCTTTTTTAACTTACATGAAAGCTAAACTGACTTGGTCAAACTTGTTGTTTTTTTGTTTTTTTAATCTGATCTTCTCTTATCTTAGCGTTTCTCAACTACCAACACATTGTATTTAATATCCATAAACAATATCGCCATCCGCCACTGTTTATAAGAGATTTATAATTTAATTTTAAGTTTTAATATTTTCATCACTATGGGATTCTTAAAAAATAAATGTTATACAAAACCATTCTAAATAAGATTTATTCTATATTTATGCTTTTTTTTAACCACTGCGTCTTACTTCCCGTTAGGGCTAAACGCATCTATACTAACTACGCTAATGTGTTTTTGATCAGGAAGGTTGAATTTAGAGAAATTGTACCCACATTTCCGTGGAGAGAGTGGAAAACTATTTAGGAAACACCATTTTCAGTACACCCAAAAGAGATTTCACCCCCACCCTCCACCCCCTGCTATTATTATTATTATTATTAGCACCGCGTCTTACTACCCGTTCGGGTTATACGCTCTTACGCTAATGTGTAATGGTAGGGTGATTGTGAGATGAAATGGAGGACCTACAGTTTAACGTGGAATCCGAACCACGGTGGAGGCCTGGCATTCCTCACATTCACAAGAGGTCTTGTCAGAGGTGAAGGAAGGGTTTCGCCCCATCGTCGGAGCTCTAGTCTATTGTGAGAGTGATGCTTCAGACTATGTGATCATCAAAGAGGATTATTCATAAAAAATAAAGGTGAGTTTAATTCTAACTGGCTAGCCCCATTGTAATTTAAGGTTAAATTAGAGGATTGAAGGCTTGCAAAAGAAACTAATTATATATAAAATATTACTTATAAAACTAACCGGTGAGAAATAGATTTACGGATGGATATTATAGCAATGTTATATAACATATGATGAATTCAACATTTTACTTGTACCATAAAATACATTTGGCACTGTTTGTTTGTGACTATAACTTGTCGTTAAACAGCCGAAGGGGCATGGTGTATTGTACATAATCAATCCATTTACTTGGAAACACATATCACATTAATTACATTATTTCTCAAAATAATAATCATGTTCACTACATTTAGCACTAATCAAGATTTTTAACTCGAGCTTACGTTCATTAACAATTATTTTCAAAATTGTAATACAAAGGTTTTCGAGCTTCAAACTTAGAAAGGTTTGGTTTTCATATTTGCATATTTTTATTTTATAAAAAATATTAACATAAAATCTTTCTAATTATTTTTATGGTAATACCTTAAATACAATTCAAGTTCCTAAGTTCAACAATTTTTTGTGATAGAAGGTAAATTATTACAAATTTTGCTACTTTCACTTCTTTTAAATATTTGTCACTTTATTCTATATTATTGTATTATTATTATTACTATATTATTAGCACCACATCTTACTACTAGATCGGGCTACGCGCTGATATACTAATTATGCTAATGGCTTAAGAAATAAGAAAGGTTATTTTTGGATAAGTTGTTCACACATTTGTGTGGAGGGAGAGTGGAAAAACCTCCCTCAGCACACTCGATCAAAATTTGTACCTCAATCTCTCCGTTATTGGCAGTCTAGTCTACTGCGAGAGTAGCGTGCTAGACCAAGCGGCCACCGAAGTGGGTTTACAGTTAATAAAATCATATACACACATCGGTGGGAACATGGAATAAATTTTAGGCTCACACAGTCTGGTTTCCCGGTGATGGGAACGGGCTTCAAATTCTGGCCAGGTGTATTGAGAGTGATATCTTCTAAGGATTATCAGTCTCCATCCTCACAAATGCGGTTACATTTCCTGTAATATTCTGAATACCTCACTGAAACTCCATTAAGGAATGGAAATGAGTATATCCTAGAGATATGGTGAGATATGGTGTGTAAAAAAAAAGGGTTTAATGGAAAAGTATTATTATTATTAGCACCGCGTCTTACTGCCCATTCGGGCTATACGCACTTACGCTAATGTGTAATGGTAGGGTGATTGTGAGATGAAATAGAAGAACTACATCCTAGCGTGGGATCCGAACCACGGTAGAGGCCCGGAATCCCACAAAAGTATTACTACTCACGCGACTGTAGAGGAACAGAACACACGAAACTTGGCTGCCTCGTTATCCGCAGAAGAGGCGAGAGGGTCGGTGCATGTGACGATTTAAGATTAATTTGGTTACTAGAGTTGCCCCATCACAACGAAACATGTCAAGGTAATTCGCGTGCCTAGCACGTAAACTATGACTCTCTGCTACTTACTCATCCAAAGGAAGTTTCAACATTTTGAACACTTTATTTTGTGATTCATGTTTTACAGAGGTAGGAGTGAAAGGATCGCGAGATAGGTTAAATATTTTTGCAATTTTTACAGCCAAATAATGTTGTTGGCCAAATTAAATAAAAAATTAATCCATCAGAAACAGAGAGTTTGATTTTCTTCACATGATGGCATAAACGTTTATCTAATATTTGTCAAGGGTGTCCTGGAATTTAATGACAACTTTTTCTTTCATTGAAAAAGTTTCTCATCTAATGCCGCTATGCTCATGACAGTTATTCAACAACTGTTGATATCACCACGTAAAAAAAATTGAACTTTGTGTGTCTGAGGTGACCTGGTGGTCTAGGGGTAAGGTGACAGACTTCTGTGCTGGGGGTCCGGGGTTCAACCCTCGATTCCAACACAGATTTATCTGATTACCAAACCCTTCCTTCCCCTCTTACAAGACGTGTATTAATCACAACTTGTGAATGTGTGGAGTGCCAGGCCCCCACCGTCGTTCGGATCCCACGTTAAACTGTAGGTCCTCCATTTCATAATACTGCCCTTTACTCACTTTACCTACACTCCCACCTTAAAGGTAACTACAGTTATCCCATGACTTCTTTGGTGCTGGCTGACAGCTGACAGCTTTAACAAGTAACTAGACCAAATTATGTATCCCTTCGCCGAACCATATGATCTGCAAAAGCATGTGTTTAGCAGCTGTCGCTTCAGACAGACAAAATATAATTTCTATACAAGAAACATAATGACTGTTTTATTTATTATTTTATGTGTTGTTGACCTTGATATGTTGATGTTAGGCCTAGTATTAATTATTAATTTTTTTCCACAATATTAAATTATTTTATCAAAAATAACATTATAAATGTAGAAAATCTCAGTGTGTAGTATTACACGTAGGAAAAAAACCACTGTCATAAACCTTTGTAACACTATTACAACATTTTAGAAAACATTCTAAAGTAGTTTAAATTAAGGAGTAGTGATAATTATAGTTAAGACATAGATAAAGAAAACTCAGGAATAGCTATAAAAAATATATAGGGTTTCAATTTAATGAATTAGATAATTTTAAAATGGGTAGATGAATTAACAACTTTTAATATTCAAAATATTGATTATATTTTGCTTTTAATGAGCAACAAAATGTCATATACAAAATTTTTAAATAAATTGATACCTATAACATTGAATTAAAACATGGGTTGACAAGTCTAAAATACACATTTAACATACTAAAATTTAGTTACAAAACAAAAAATGAAGGACAAAAACAAAGTTTAAAGGTCAACAGTGTTGTAAATTAGGTAATAAAATTGAACTAGTGGGGTAGCATCTCCGAATGAAGTTAAATAAATTAATGAAAATGTTCTTGTTACACCGTTTTTGGAGAATATAATAATTTTGATTTTAAGCTTATGTATAAAATCTAAGCCTTATCTTGGTTCAGTCCCATTACTCCTTATGATAGTTAGCCATTAGAATGATGTTGATTTATATTCTCCCGACATGTTTCGGTATAAAAAATTACCATAATCATGGACAACGTAAAATAGAATTAAAGAACCAGAAGAAAACTTGAGAATTATGTTGTACGAAGATCTTAATAAATTACCGTTATATTAATGAATTTGTAAAAGACAACTAATAAACAAACTTACCAAAAATGCTGTGCGGGATTAGATTTAATAGGCCCACTCTTAAACAGTTATAACAAAGTTTCTAATAAAACTACAATAACTTTTAACTTTAAGTCTTAGCCTAGTATTTATCTAATCAACACTGGAGAAAGACTCGCAAGTATTTTTTATTACACTTCATAGATTTGTTGGAATACTATAAAAATTCTAAAACTTGAGGTTTAGCCTAGAGGGCAAAACAACACAATCTTGGGGTTAAAAGATTTATTTAATAGTCTTGATACACTTCAATTTTCGAATAATGTATATTGATCACTAAGAAACACCCGCTAATTTTTTTTAACGCACGCTTTAATGTTATATTAGATAAATAATTATTCAAATATCACTAAAAAACCGTTTATTTTCCAAGGATAGCATACTCACACACCGAAATAATATTCACAAAAGAACACACAGATTACTAATTAGCCGAATTAATATTCAAAAAATACACTGTATTATTCAAATTTGTAATAAAATTACTAACGGTACAGTAGCCCCATGGCTTCTTTGGTGCTGACTGACATCTCACAGCTGACTTCTGACAGTCAACATTTAGGTATATACCTAAAATTTTGACTTTCAGAAGGGACAGCTGCTAAACACATGCTTTTGCAGATCATATGGTCTAGCGTAAGGATACATAACTTGGTCTGGTAGCTTTCCAACGCCGTCAGCTGTCAGTTAACACCAAAGAAGTCATGGGGCTACTGTAGCATAGACGCCTAAACATAAATCAATAGTACTCAACTATAAGATATTTGGTTCTTCAACCTGTTGACTAACGCACGTGGCTTTATTAACCGTATTTTATACGATAATTCACTGTTATATTGTATATTTAAAATTGTTATATTTTGGTTATGAGAATAACCGTTTGGTTGGTTGTTTAGTATTGAAGTTTTCTTTTGCTGTTTAATTCAAATTAATTATTAAAAAGCAGGAGAGCGTTAAAAGTGACCCTATATGCTGAAAACAAATATGGCCACTGGATAGAAGCTATATGCTTCCAGTTGATGACGTAGAGGAACTTGTTGCAGGTTGGACGGCGAGTTGTATTAATACTCGTGTTTACAAAATTTCAACTTTATATTATTTCACAAACAATTTGTATGTTATTTCCTTTTTATTATCACAAACCATTTATTTATGTTAAAGATATGCGAGGGCAGTTATAAAAATATTAATAACTGAATATAATACCATCAAATGTAAAGTTTCACGCTATATTTAACCTGTAATTGCCACAAAAGTTAAAAGAAAAACTAGAATGAATTTACTAGACATTCTTTTCTTTAATTTAATTATGAAAAATAAAATTATACTGTAATCTTTGGGGAAGTATTGTTAAAAGTGATTGGTAATATTTTTAGTGATTATAATAATAGTAGTACTTAGTAAATAATAATTATTTCCAAATATGTTAACAAAAGTTACTTTCAGATAATGCTGGCATTACTGATACCATCTGCTAATTTCTGCTAGCTACCATGTAAAACCAAAGAAGTGATAATTCCATTGTAGTGCCTGAGACATCAATTGAGAGCCCCCCCCTCACTGCCGATTAACTAGGAAACTGGACACTAGACTACGCTCGAACCAGAAAACGTATCGAAGTTATCAATATTCCACATCATCTCTTTCACAAAATGGTGTGTGTATTTATAGATTAAAAGTTAAATCTATATTTTTAAAACCATCTGGCTTATTTTTTCAAACAATGAATACATTTATAAAATAAATTCAAAACCACTTCCTTCAAACATTATTTTCAAAACAAAGATATCTCGTTTCAATTTGTTACAAAGACAAGAAAATCACTGTTCAACTTGCTAAAGGAAGATATTAATTGTATTTTTCTGAGAATGCTTTCGTACTTGGACTGCCAAACTACGTATAAGTTTATATGGTAGTTAGTTGTTTTAGTAATAGCTACTATGGTAAATAATTGGTTATTCCCACGGTAATAGTTGACTTGTACCGAATTCAATAATTAGTTATGCTCGGAAATATCCCTTGTGTTTAAGGGACATTATAATGTGTAATTTATTTTAAAAAAGTAAGAAGCCTAAGTATCATAATACATTTTAAAAATGAAAACTACATATATTTGGTTTTAATCTATTAATAGATGTGTTTTTTTACACCACGTTTCTAAGTATTTTCCGGGATTTGTAACCCAACCAGCCCATCATTAGCAAACCAGACTAAATTAGTTTTAAATGTAGACCCCGCACCTCCCAGTTCGGTAATATGTACACTCAAATATTGTTAATCCAATATAATTTGGACCTAAGCTTGTTCATATTATAAAAATAAGCAGGAGAATACAGGGATACAATATTCCCACGAATTTTAAATTAGAGTCTAATGAGTTTAGTCGAATGTTCATTTATTTAACTGGTGTATAACACGTAATATGTACTGTAATTATTTTTATGTTACAGGGAAACATATTATGTTGACTACAAAATGTAAATGTCTAACAGTTAATATCAGATAGCACTGTTCTCTTTTAACTTTGAGCTTGTTAACCAATAAAATATATTTCAATTGATTTAAATTTTTTCCCTCGTTTTCCAAAATATTTTTTCGGATTATTCGGAATTTTGGACTACTGGAATTTGGTCTAACGAGGTTTTACTGTAGTTTAGAAAAAACTAAAAAAAAACTTGAAAATATGTATATCTATTAAGCCGCCAACCAGCTAGCTACGTCTAGCGTTCGAGTTGGAAATTCAACCATATCTTTGTAAAGCCCTGATTTAAAGGGTATTTGTCATCCCCAGCAGGTGACCAACCACCATTGACGTTGTTCGTGACAAAAGATGTGGAGGAGACGTGAGTTAGATTGATTTTGGAAAGATCACAGGGATGCTAAGATAAGAAAGAGGACACGGTGTTTATCTCTGTCTCAAAATGAATACCTCAAGCTTGTGTTCAGTGTTTTATACATATTATTGCTATTTAAGGTGGAAGCAAAAAAGCGCGAGCTAAGATCCGTATTATTACAGTTTTTTTGGTAAAAAACTGTTTTGTACAAAAAAATAAAACTAATACCTTGGTAGAAATGTTTAATTTTATTTTCTATTCAAAATAATCTCGACAGTTTTTGAATATTTTTCATGGGTATCGTGGAATATGATTGGAAATTTCCCCTTAAATTAAAAAGTCCTGTTAAAATTCCATGATACCTGAGGAAAAGTATTATTCAGATATTAGCTTTAAATTAACTTGTCATAACCTCTTTTTTTTAGTTTAAAATTTTCAATTATAAAACAACAGTAAAATAACCTCTAATGAATATTTTTAGAAAAACGAAAATATATTCCAATTTATTATTTTTAAAAAGACACTACTCAAATATTCATTTTGAAAAACATCACCAAGGCAATTTTTGTAAAAACAAAAATTCAAAATAATATCTTTAATTTTAGGGCTAGAACCAAATGTGCGATTTCACCATATAACATATAACATATAAATATTATGTTTGACTGAAATCCATCAAACCGTTTCAGATGTAAACCTAAGGTACAGGCAGAGATGTGGACATATTAACATAATTGTAAGAGCCACATTTTTTATTTTGGGAGGCACATAAAACGTCAATATTCATAATAATATCGATGTTGAAATTTTACACGATTACAAATTTTCTCCATATGAGAAAGTAAACTACTACAATTTGTATTGATGTTTTAGTTATCGATTTGAATAACCTCAATCAACACATTAAAGGTTTTTTTAATAAATAAAAATATTTCCCATTAAGTTCTTGGTTCAACTTTCTCTGCGAGGGCTTTTTATATCATCTGTTCAGGTCATACACATATGATAATTACTCTAATCAAGTAGGAAGGAGGAAGGAAGAATTTTAGAGGTAATCTACCCGCATTTGCGTGAAAGGAGAGTGGAAAACCATTTAGGAAACACCATCCTCAGTAGAGCTCAGCCAAGACTCAAACCCTGATCTCCCGGTCATCAGAGGGCCTGTCTAACACAAGAGCGAAGACTTAGACCATTCAGCCACTGAAGCAGGTGTATGTGAGAGTTCTAAGGTTATATAACTTATGCTATGACGCAAGATAAAGGGGGCGAGGTTGACCTCAAGACCTGGATCTTCTTCAGACTGGACGTCCACTCTAAAAAGTCTGAGCAGAAGAGGGAAAAGGAGGGGAAGGGGGCAGACATGTCTCCCGGAGACCTTGTCACACCGGTTACCGAAACCACGTGCAGGTGTCAAGACTCTCTTCAACAACTAGTCGACCTCGTGATGCGGGCAGGATCGTAAAGGTGCTATATGTCTTGGATTATCACTACTAGGATACCTTCACCCTTGGTCACGTGGTCTAAAGCGTTTCTTTGTCTTGTGTATTGCGTCTTACTACCCCTCAGAGTTATTTGCGAAGCTCGTAAAAACTTGGTTGTCATTGTTGAGGAGGTCGGGATTCGAATCTCAGCTTGTTACACTAAAAAGTTGTTTGTTCTCCAATTGGTAAGGTAGAAAATCTGAGGGGAGTGCGAGCTAAAAGCAGTCCTTTTGCAGTTTTTTTTATCAAAGTACTTTTTGGTCAAATTATACCAAATATTACTTTTATACTAACACAGAGTTTAATTTTCTTCATATTGTGACCTAAACAGTTCTTGAATATTTTTAATGGTGTCCTGGAATATAATGACAACTTTTTCTCTTCTTTTAAAAAGTTTGTCATCTAATGCATCTATGCTCATGACAGATATTCAAAATCTGTTGACGTCACCACGTGAAGAAAATTAGACTTTATGTTTGTATAGAAGCAATATTTATTTTGACTAAAAAAAGTTTTGCTCTAAAAACTGCACAAAAACCTGTATTTTCTCGCTTTCCTTACATCCCCACCATAAGCGATACCACACGCGCTAGTCGTAACGTGGACAAAGGCATCGCTTACGTCTTATCTGAGTTACCGGTGACATAGAAGGTGGCGTTAGAATTTCCTCCGTGTTTTTTACTCAATAGTAACTCATTCTTCCACCATGGAAATGCGGTTATAATTTTTTTATTTAACACCGCATCTTACTACCCGTTAGGGTTATACGCTTAAGTACTAATTACGCTAATGGATTAGGAGTTGGTAAGGCTGAAATTTAGAGGAAGTGAACCCGCATTTGCGTGTATGGAGAGTGGAAAACCATTTAGGAAAACCCCCCCAATTCATCCAACCGAGATTCTAACTTCAATCTCCCCATCCTTGACAGTCTAGCTCAACAATAAACTAGTGCGTTAGTCAACTGCGCCACTGAGGCGGATGTGGTTACAGTTCCTTTAAAATCTACCTTTATCATCATTAATCTAAGTAATAATCTATTAAACAAAAACACTGCTACAGTCTCATTTTCATTAAAAACTTTTAATCGATTTCGACTACAAAAAAAAGTTTGTATTTTTAAATGTTACCCTTTTATTATTATTACTATTATTATTTTATAGATATTAAATTATTAACAATATTTATCAAACGTGGCAGTTTCATACCACTTTACCTGGCAAATGAATACGTGTTTTTTTTTTACAAGGTCCGTAGGTCCTCGGTCTACTCCAACACCCCTAAGGAATTAAGCTAATATCTTATGACATCTAGGCCTCTTATCAAGAAATACATATTATCAGCAGTTGGTTGGGATTTGTTAAGGTGTATAGAATGTAAAGCCTTAAATAATAATTATAAAACAGTTGCGCTTAGAATATATGAAAATAGATGGTTGTATTTCTCTTGTGTAGTTTTCAAATGTGTTCTAAATAATAAATAGTGAAAAATAATTAGTATATAATATGTTATAATAATCCCTATAAGTTCCACTTTGCCATGCAGGTATGTATGTCATTTTGAGGATATTTATACATATCATACCGGCACATATCCGTACCCAAGTCTGCCCCTAAGGGATCAATTGAATACGTTGACAGTAGATCTATTCTTTTAGTTTTTCTAGCTGTCGGATAAGACTCTTCCTATGAAAATTGAACTATACTTTCATCTCTATTTTTCGTAAGAGCCTTGTGCACTCACCATGTTCACATTGATGTTGACGTTTGGAGTAGACGTTTGTCTAGTCATCGCGTTCTTTACCTAATGTCAGGCGCATTTATTAACGAAAATAGTAATAATAACTGTAGCGGGGAAGGAGGAGGAGGGACGTTATGTGGTCGTGGACGTAATCTGTCGAGTATGTCCACAAATGGCGTGGTCTTGTCGGCTAACCTCTACTTGTGGGACATGAATTGCCGTTGATAGATGGACTAGAGTTGAAGCGTAGGAATTTGCAAAGCCCCGAAACAGTAGGCGCAAGGACTTCTCTGGTTTCTTCTGGTCGGGTTTGTCGGGTACGAAGGAGTAAAGGTTCAAACCCAGTTTGGGTATACTGATGATGTTTTTCCTTCAATGGTTTCCTCTTCTGTTTCCATATAAATAGGGGTATATTTAATCTCATTCCTACCTTCCTCGCTCTTGCCCAATTAGTATAAATATGAGAAAGGTACTAGACAGGAAGTAAGACGCCAATAAAACACCAGAAAAAAGTTTTAAGGCTCATTACTTTTATAAGCTTTTTGTAAATTATTAGCTTATTCCTAATGAGAAAATACTTAATTGAGTGGGCTTTTTTTTCCTTCGTACTGGTGGTCAAGCGGTATTGAGACATTAGGCGCATAAACTTATTTTGTTGCCTTTGACGGGAATATCAGGGTTAGAATCTCCACCTTGTATTCCAAAGGGAATCTTCTTACAAACTTTTTTTTTATCATTATCTTTCAACCAGCGTTGAAGATATGGAGTCCGAATCTCAACAACGTATATTGAAGCGATTTTTCCTGAATGTTTTACACTATATCTTTACAAGTAAACGTGGGTACATTTCCTATAACTTCTACATCTGCTCTGTCCTGCTCTACTAAGATTAATATGTGGTTAGGCTGGGTGTACAGTAAAACTGGCGTGAATCTGGTTAACTGGGCGCGGCCTTAAAAATATGTTTTGATTGTAAAAAAAAAGGAACAAGAAAAATGTGTGTTTAATTGTAAACAAATTAAAATTAGGTTATAATAGGTATTTTTCATGTTTTTTATAAGTTTATTATTTAATTTTAGAATATAAAGTAGTTTAACTTTATAAATACAAACAAATTAGAGTTCCTCTGTTATGATTTTTTTGAAAAGTTCCAAAAATGAATATTTACTTTAAAAAAACAATCATTGCGTTTTTACACTGGCGTCCAGGTGGCGGCGCCCAGTTGTCCTAGACCGAGACTGGCGCACTTAGTGAAACCGGAATATTTGCTTGGTTTTACCATTTACTGTCAGTCCTACATTCCTTCAAATAAAAAGGAGGTATGTAGGTGATTAATACCGTACGATATCATAAATATCCTGTACCACCAGTGCATAGTATACCAAATACTGACGTAGAGGAACTATTTCTAGAGCTCTCTAACTGACGATGTGTCCCGCAAAGGGAAAGCTCTGCGCAAGAAGAAGTGAAAATACGTGATTTGACGAGATCCGTGTCGGCCACACTACGCACGAATAGTTTGCTTGCCCGCGACAAAGAAAACGGAAAGTGTCGTCTTTAATGTTGTCATTAAATTGTCTATAAAGATGTTGTATTTTTACCTCTCCAATCCGCATCGGTGATTACGTGGACGACCTTCCAGGCTCATATAGTCTTGATTTTATGATGATAAGGAGATATGGGTTAGAATCCCAGCAAGGTTTATTGAAGGAGATCTTCTCTAAATAACTTCCCCCACTCTCTCTCTCTCTCTCTCTCTCTCTCTCCACGTAAACGTGGGTACACTTCTTCTAAATTCTACCCTAGTCATTCCATCTCAGTCAGTTAATTTAATGTAGATAGCTCGGACGGGTAGTAAGATCATGGAAAGTAAAGCATAAATTATTTATGTTATTATCGCTTGAATTTGTTTTAAGGGTGTCAATTTTAGCTTGTAATTGTTTTAAAAAAAATTGCCGGGAAACCATTTGTGCTTTCTAGATTAACATAAGTTTGTTCTATTATTCCAAGACAAACAATTTTGGGTACTTTTTTTTAACATTTGTTTTGCTATTCAAAAACAATTAAGTATTTATTGAAGTTTTAGGAATTTATCAGTGAATTAAAATTTTAAGAACGGTTTTGAACCATGTTTAGTTTTAGAACAAAGGTTTGATCTAATCTTGGTTAATAGGGTGAGGAGGGTTAGTAATAATTTACTGCACCAGCATTCCCCGAAGAACTAGGAACCCATAATAATGTTTGGATACAAATTCTAAGTGTAGTATCGGTTTGTATGTACAGCCTTTTCCTCTCCAGGATCAAATACAGGCGTGCTAACCACCCGCCTAACCCTTGAGCAGACAAATATTTGTATCTAAAAACCCACGCACGTAAGGAAGTAGGTTTTTGTCTGTTAACTTGCTAGGTGAGGCTTAACATAACAATCAGGTTGGCCAGATAGCACGCGTCGTGTGAAGCCAAGGTTCTCACTAGACGACGCGTTCTTAGTCCAGGAACGAGGGAACTACTACGCTTCTTGATGAATACACCGTCTTCATGAATCACTCAAAACTTGCGTCTTAAAATACTAAAGAGCTTCAGTTGGTGACCAATTCTCGAAGTACATGTTCATCTCGTTGGTCGGTTGAAGATTAAACAATAGATCAGAGACGGAGAGTTTTCAGGTAATGAAACGACACCGTAGATAATTAATTAGAAACAATACAGTCCACTATCATAGGAAGGACTTTTTTTATAAAATACAAACACGTTTTCTGCGGTCAACATTTATAACCATTTTATAGTACATTTTATCATTCGAAGGCACTTTAAGTTCTTGGTGTTTGACACTAAATATAATTTTTTAAACACATTTCAAAATAAAAATTGATTAAATACATAATATACAGTGTTTTTTAATTAGTTACTACCATTCAGCCTACACGCTTATATACTAATCACGCTAATGTGTTAGAGATGAGTATGGTTGAATTTAGAGGAAGTGTAAACGCATTTTCGTGGAAATAAAAGTAGGAAACCATATAAAAACACCCTCAGTACTCGGCCATGATCGAACCCTGATCTTCCTTTCATCGGTAAGACAGTCCATTGCGAGAGTGACACCTTAGACCATTCAGTCACCGAAGTGCGTAATTTACATTTAAAGTAGTAAACATAATGTTTGTCATCAATAATTAAAAGAAAGAAATAGTCAAAACTTGATTTTAAATGTTTATAAAGTTTAAAAAGCGATTAAAAACTTGTAAAGGAAAATAGACAAATTTTGTTTATTTAAAAAAAATCATGAGAAAAATTGAAAATTTTAACAAAATGATATTGTCATTTTAAGTTGTACACCATGCCATCGTAAACATTTTATTAGGGGAAATCTTTCTTTTTTGTCATCAGCCTTAGTGAAAAGTGGGGTGGTAAACAATTGTCTACAAATTGTCAAAATGTCAAATTTTTAATAAAAACTTTTTAATCAACTATTATTTTATTTTTTCTTAAGTATTATATAATATTTTTGATACATTTTTAAACTTCATAAACATTTTAAATTTTTTTTTACTATTTCCTCTTTTTAACTTTTGACTACCAATTATATTATTGTTTCAATATTTTTTTATCTATTCTATTCCTTTTTTACTATAACATTTGTGTTTTTTATTCTATTTGTTGCCATACGTCAATAACATTTATAATTCTTTTATTATTTGATTAATGTTATTTTATAGTTATTGTTAACATATATCAAAAGTGACAATTGCAGACAACATTACTTGACTTTTGAAGACGAATGTCATCTAGTAATCTTTCTAGCAGTCAAGTAAAAATTACACTGTAGCTATAAATAGAAAAGAAAGGCTAGATAATTAATTTATATGTTACATTGTTTTTTTAAATATATTTTATATATAATAAAAAAATCATTAGATTTTTTAGTTGCATAAAAGTACTATCTAACCAATCTCAGTGGCTAACTAGTTGGATTGGTTGTACAAATTTCTAGGAGAACCCGGTTCTACTAGAGTAGATAATCACAAAGATATTTACTTTTTCGTATACGTGTTCATTCTTATATCAGTGAATATCTAGATTCTAGGCAATAGGACAGAGCATGTAAAATGGTTTTATACGTTTTGTACTGGGTTAAGCTAGTTTGTAAGTCATGTGTTGATATAATCTTGTATTTAAAGATCAAGTTCCTTACTTGCCGACCCCGTGGTATAGAGGACAGAACTTCTGGCTGCTGAACTATAGGCCCCCGGATTCGATTACCGGCTGGTACTGGGGGATTTTTTTTTTTTAAAGAAAAACAATTACCATGGTCATAAGGGTTTGGTTAATTAAGCTTGGATTAGGTTAAGATCTTCATTTTCCCCACTCCTTCATATACACTATCATCATCCTCTCACCTCATCGGGACACGGAAGGAGTCTCCACGGAAAGAATGTACTGTACACTTAGTACATTCGCGCGTCCCTTGGGCAACGGTACATTAGTACTGGTTAATCTTTCCGCAAACTGAGCTACCAAATCTATGTAGCTCAAATATGCCATCATTATCATCATAATTATTATTATTTTATTTTCACTATTATTATTAATAATATTATTATTACACTTTTTAAATACTTAGCCTTAAATACTTCCTACTCTTAAGTTATTAATTTATTAATTTTATCATCTATCATTAATAATTACGTCTTTTTTTGTTGTAATTATTCATCAGTATGTATCATTATTTAGCTTTTTTTTTATTATTATTGTATGTGTTTGTAAGGTACTTGTGTACTTTTCAGTGCTGGCCTTTTATAGGTCTCATGACTGTTGGCCAGCACTATAATAAACGAAATTGAATTATTATTTCATTCTCGACATCTTAAAAGGCACAATATTCCAGCTACAGCCATTGTTAGATTTGATCATAAGCTAATTGGACTAAACAAAAGTACTGACAAGCCAATTTAAATACTTTTTTTCCTCCGGATTTTTAATTAAATGTAACTAAAATGTTGCAGGGAAGCGGGGTTTTTTTAAAAAACAAGATAGCCTTTTTTTGCAACGTGTTTTAGTACACTTTTGGTTTTTACGATTACATTAATAACGCTAATGGAGTAGGAATGAAGCTTATAGAACTCATAGGAAATGTACCTACAATTTGTGGAGGGAGAGTGGGAAATAATTTAGGTAAAAACACACGATCGTGATTCTGACCCCAAGAATCTAAGAATTTAAAGTTCTTATTAATATAAATACTATTCAAGGAAGAACTTTAATACTCATCACAATCTTCTCAATTATCATATTTAATAACTTAATAGGGTTAATACCATATATTTTCACAAGATCGAGACACTTAGTAATAACTCTTGCTTTGGCCAATACTGAACCGACAGTTTATATCAAAACACGGCTTATAAACTGACTTAAATCTAGAACAAACACAACATCCCGTTCTTGGCCGTTAATTCATTACTGTGAAAGGGGAAACCTATATTTCACCACTGATTAATTTTTAGAACTCTTAGCTCAGTAGACAGGTACGCTACCGACTGATTTAACCATCAAACACCTTAGCTCAGTCAGTAACGTATATATCTACTGAGACATAATATATTATATTTATGTGTATAAAGAGATATACCCATTTTATTTACTTGATCATAACACAAGTTAAGCGTTGAGCGTCACCTAAAACCACACTATTTGTGAACTCCGAATCACTTGTACTAATGTACTAATTACGCCAATGGTTTAGGGATTAGTAACGTTGAGTTTAGAGGAAATGTACACGCATTTACGTGGACCATGCAGCCACCGAATCAGGTATTTCGGAAGTGTATTTTTTGACTAAACTTGGTCACGTTCAAGTGGCCTCTTGGTGATCACAGCACGAATTTCCTCCGGATACACTGTGAGTGGTTTTCCCACCCTCATTCTATGCCAATACGGTTGCATTCAAAAACGTACGTACAAGGGGGAACATTGTGCCTACCGAAAACTTTACTAATGGATAGCCTACGTCATAATGCAATTTGTATCTACCAACATGCTAGGGGCACATTCAACCAACAAGCGCTTTAGTCGCTACGTGAGTGTTAAAAGATAACTGAAATCAACGGTATTGATTTATTTGAGCTCATTTAAATGGATGAGATTTTATTTTCAAAAAATAATTTGAAAATTTTCCCTCTTACGCTTCTTCCCAAGATTCGCCACTGGTAGTTTTCCGTACTCTCCTCGGGAAGATCTGATTCTGTTTGAAGTTGCCTACCTGTGACGTCACGATAGGTTAAGCTACAATTTCCCACGTTAATGAATTTACGTTTTATTCGGTGAATTTTAAAAAGGTAACGTTGAAACAAAAACAATAAATTCTTAAATAATTTTAAAAAATAGTCCTACAGTGTCACAGATTTATTATTTTTATATCTTGAGGCGTTTTAAACATATTTTTTTATATAAATCATCTACAGCTTATTCTATCCGACTTTTTCGCGAAAATGGCCTGTAAGAGTCTTCCTGCCAGTATGTATAATTAAAAAATCGGTGGTAGTAAATGTATATGTAGAATTGGAAAAAAAGTAAAAGGTAATTTTAAAAAGAAAGTCAAAGTTTTCAAGGAGCAAATAATACAGTGACCGTGTAAACTCGTCAAAGGAAGAGAGCAAGTGTTATCAGTAGATAAACAAAAGCTCGCACAGGGTAACTTCTCTTTTCTTCCCTCTCTATCTATTTCACACATTTTTTTTTCAAAGTGTGACAGAGCTTAGACTGCTTAGCTGCGTCAAGTTAAGATGCAACCCACTTAGCAAATTAGCTTGAAAATCTCAAAGTAGACAACGCCGTTAACTTTGGTTATTGATACAGTGGTCTCCGAATATATATTTCGACCATGGCTGTGATTAAATGATACAGTAGCTCAAATAATACCAATAGCAATAGCCAATAGACGCCCATTATAGACTCTACCTTAAACTTTGAGCGAATAATGACCTTGATCACCCGATAATCCCTGGATATCTAAGTGCTAGAGAATTATCACTCCAACCCAAAAGTATCGGTTTCTATTACCATGTCCAGGTGTCAATTTTCATCTTATTTAATTCAACTAGTTCTGTTTATTAAAATTCTCCATCATCGTAGTGTTCCTTAAAGTTAAATCATTTTAATAGGGTCATTTAGAAACACATTTATAAAGTTGTTTTCTCAACTATTAGAAAGTTCTCAAAAAGTAAGTCATCCCGTCTAAAATTATCGATTCTCGTGTCTTTTAATGTACCTATTTTAGTGTCATAGGCAAGGGCTCCAATGTGGGTTTTCCAAATGGGAGGTGGATTGGAGTTCCATCACCCGACGGTGTGACCCCCTTCCCCCTTGAGAGAAAATTTCAGTAATTTAGCCTTGTGGAAGGGAATTTTAGAGCATCTAAACTAATTGAATGAGTTTCAAAGGCCAATTTTTGTAAGAAAAAAAACAATAATAAAACAGTTGTCGCTGAACCCATTGAAATTAAATATTATATTTCAAAAGTTTATTGGACATAACAAATTAATTGACAAAAAATCTACAGTTCATTATTTTTATCTTTGTTAATTTTGGATATTGATGATTCAAAGATCTTGGCAGCTAAATCCCGAATAAACAATTTTATTTTTGCAGAAAAATTAAAAAAAAAGGTGTAAATATTGCAGAGTGATAAAGAGGGCTGGAGCCCCTTCATCGCCCATTTATGCTCTCATAGATCTACTTCTCCTGTCGACCAAAATTATTCTACAATCATTTTTCTCTGTCTAGCCATCTTATCTTCTTGACGAGGCAGAGAGTGAAGGGAAAACGTGAAGTGTAGTCCGAAATGTTGCAATTGCTCAGTCTCCGACAACAATCCTGACCCGCTTCTTCAGTTGACAACCGACACCTGGGCAGATCACAGCGGTACCAACGAAACAACCAACCCTTCACTTTCCCACGAGACACGCCGGCCGTCATATCCCGACTCTAGCGCTCGGGACAACCTTGAAGTGAGTCCCATACCATAATTAAATTTTTTTACAGTGACTTATTACAGTCAAATCTTCATAAAAAAAGGCTTTTTAGAAAATACAAACATATCTCTTTGCTAGCAAATTGATAACATTCTAGTACGTATATTATTAGTGTTATTTTATTGATGATATAAATGTAGATAAAAAGTGACCGCTTCAGATCACATGACTTGACGTATAAATACTTTAAAGTAGATTTAGTAGCTTTTCTAGTGGTCATATAAGGCTCTTCTTAATAAAATTGAAATGCACCATTTCGGGCTATCCGCATATTTATACTAATGGGTTAGAGAAGATATTGAAAAAAAAAACTATTTAAAAAAAACACTTATTTTAATTTTTCATGAAGGGAAATTGGAAAACGATTTAAGGAAAATCGCCTTCACAAGTAACACCCAGTTGAATTTCAAACCCTGATCTCCCCGTCACCAGCAAACCATTTCAGATAATAATTACGTCACAGTTCATGTGTGCACTGATGCACATTTTAGTTTCTCATTAAATGCCTGGACAAATGTTTTAAAACTATCGGTATTGATGATACAGGTTTTAGAGATTAACAAAGGTAATTATCCCTTGGGATCGTACTTAGAATAAGTTATAAAACGTTCGTACCTCCCCTTGTTTAACCTCGAATTAAGGGTGCTCAAGTGAATGTTGAACTAATTTTAATTTCCTTTTTGGGGGAGTGACCGTTTTTATTTTCATTACTACAAAACTTTTGTTCCAAAATAAACATTGATGGTGATTTTCTTTAATATTTTAATTGACATGTATTATTATTATTATTATTATTATTATTATTATTATTATTATTATTATTATTAGCACCGCGTCTTACTATACGTTCGGGTTATACGCACTTACGCTAATGTGTAATGGTAGGGTGATTGTGAGATGAAATGGAGGACTTACAGTTTAACGTGGAATCCGAACCACGGTGGAGGCCTGGCATTCCTAATTGACATGTAAAATTTACTATCAAATTTATCGAAGTTTTAATGATTTATTAGTAAACCTCAATATTCTCCAATAGATTTCAATAAACAAATTAAAGCATATTTCATAGCAATGAATATATAATAAATTACCCAACAATGCTTATTTTGGTGGCACAGATTTTTTTTTTAGTCATGAGCGTACAAATGGTTCGTTCCCTTTCCCCCCTTCCTCCCCCAAAAAATGAAATGTTAAACACAATTCAAAACTTGCTTGAATACCTTTAAAATTGACACTATTTGTCAAAAAATTTATTTTTACAAATAACCTGTACAACTGTCATTAAAGGTTATTCTCATGTCGATACAACTATATAACTAACTGTATTATTTAAGATTTTATTTAATATAGTGTCATAATCACTGAGCAATGTTTGAATGTTTGTTTTGATTTACATAACTCGAGTGGACGCGCGCGCTAAAATTGCTGGCTTAGCATCTATGAAGTGACGTACTAGAAATGTTGCAGGAGAACGCTGACAATTCATAAAAATAATTGAACTAGTTGGCCAGAAAAGGGACCATAGCGTGGTTGTAATGATACTGTTTTGGGACCCTCTCATTTATTCAAAAAGTCGTGGAAGAAGTATATTTTTCTTTAAAGAACTGTATGTAAAGTTTCCTTTTAATACTTCATCCATGGATGATCAGGCGTTTTCAGAAGTAAATTCGATAGAATACGTTTCAAATATTTCTTTGTTTAAAAACTTATTTCGTTATATTTGAAAATCTGGTGATGAGTTGGCTATATTTTACCCAATAGGAAGCTAGCCCTCGCAACATCGGGTTGCCAGGAGTTCTCCTATTAGTTGGTTTTAACACTAAAGATAAGTGGTCCAAGAAGCAAGGGGTAGGTCATATATAAGTGGCTGGAGAAGCTTGTGCGTATAGTAATCTCGATCTCGATCTGTAGAAAGCTCTAGATTTGGATCTCCGCGTCAGTTCGTTAAACGAATAAGAACTGTATCACTTTAATGTCAAATTTATAATATTGAAAGTGTAATTAACTAAATAAACCGTGTAATTTTGCTAATTCCAAATAACTAATAAGTAATCCTACAGTAGGCTAGGCATATAATCGGATCATCACATAGCCGTGTGATAGCAAGTGCACAGTAAGACAACTGATATCCCAACTTTGGGACGTATGATCATAAAAAGAACTGTATCAACATAATGTCTGCCCAACCGTGGGGCATGCACGGGCCCTCATCATCATCATCATCATCATCATCATCATTAAAAACTATATCATTATATTGTTTATAAGACCTTTACTTTTTGGCAACGGGGCTGTTACCATTCATTCCATCTATATCGCGGGTGGACAAGCTGTCCGGCCAGACAGTACCAGACGACATCTTAGGGTCATCAGTAACACTTGTACTTAGAGGGTATCCGTCGAGACCAGGGTCCCAAGATCGAGTTTTGTCGGGGTCACGCACAGTAACACAAGTAAAGCCAGTTCTTCCACGAGCGTGGGCGTCCATTCTCTTTATTTCTTTATCTTTCGTTTAACACCATATTTTACATAATCTTTTAGTAGCTTAGATTTAAAAAATTCGTAAACCTACGTATTATTTAGAACCCACACAACTACCTTGCCTGCAACCTAACCCCTCCCGAAAGCTATCCTGACAAATCAAGCCCACTGGGGATAGGTCGCGGCGGTAGTGAAAATAAATTCAAAAAATAGTCTAGTCCAGTTTGATTTGATTAACTTTTTTACGTGTTTGTTGGCCAAGAAGCAGAAAACCAAACAAATGCAGTCGTGCGTTCTTCGCCTTAATCGACTTATTTTTTTTCCATTTGAAAGTTAATTGGTTTCACGTTTCACTACTCTTTATTTTGGTGAGATATTATAATTGGTTTTATATGTCTCTAACAACCACAAAATACGATTTTGATTGATTTTTTTCCATAATTGTAGCCCAAGATAAATTTTTAAACCAAATAATCAAATTATATTAAAAATATAAGGGACAATATTATTTAGAATATTAACTTTTTTTAATGTTAAAAATTTGATCTACAAAGTAGGGTCAGGGGCATTGAGGGTGGTTTACTGTAATTGTAATACACATTAAATAATATGTATTTACTTTTAGTTTTAAAAGTGTTGACTGAGTTCGTTTGAGATTTTCTTCAGTTTTTATTTGCCATCAGAGAGGTGAGCACATTCAAACCCCCTTGATTGGTGGAGAGTTTTAACATAACGTGGTATAGTAATAACAGTGGCAGTGGAACATTATTTGTGTAGGAGGGAAGTGGAGGGCAATAAAAACAAATGGACTTTCTCAACCTCACCAAGACCCCGATAAATGTTTTAAAATTAGATTTTCCTAAAAGCTATTGATAGTTGTCCTCAAATTTTTGAAAATTATTTTATTTTTCTAAGCGTTTTGAAATAGTGTTCACCATATTTATTTATTTTAAATTTGGATACTTCTTGTAGATATTTGGAGTGGTCCTACTTCAGCAAATTTTTTAATATTAGTTTCCTCTATAAAAATATTTTGAGTATGCCTCGTTTTGAGTTTTGGAAAAAATCCTCAATAATTTATTTAAATTGGTCCTCCCCAAAATGTGGATGGGCCTAGACGCTATTTAATTCTTTCCACGCCCGAATTTTTCTGACGGTTATATGCTGCTAGATTTTATTTGAGATAGTCTTCTCCGGGAAATTTTTGTAGATTTAATGCATCTAGAAGTAATTTTGAGTTTGATTTAAGGCCAACTTTCAGCTTCATATTCGATATCAGATTATATTAATAATATCTGGAGGAGGGGGGAATTTATTCCAGGGGATTTGGAGGCTTATTTGCGATTACAGCCTAGTGACAACTACTTTGTTGCAAAAATGGGCAACTTTGGGGTCTCTCATATAAATAACATTGCTGAACTTTTCGGCATTCAGGTCGCAAGCATGGCCGTGTCCTAAATCCTTTGAAATAGCAACACCTGTGAAGGAGTGTGTCTTTGGTTGCTACGAAGTTATATCTGTCACGTGTTAAATATGTAAACATACAGATTGCAAATCAAGCCTACAAAGGGTGATTTTGAATTAGTGGGTCAAAATGAAATGGGTCAAAGAAGGGCCGCTTCATGCATTAGGCCGACAAGGCACAATGTATAGGGCCTACGAACCTATTAAGGCCTACAATATTTCCCTTGAAAAGAATACACACGAACAAAAAAAAACCTAAATATTATTTTTTTTAATATCAAATTTTAATTTAAAATTTTTCTTATGATATTTGAATGAAAAAAAACAATTATTTAAGCCGTCGCGTCTCTCCAAAGTCTCGCGGATTCAATCACAGACACAGTAGTGTAGGTCTAGTAGGTACTTTCACTTTAATGTTTCAATGTTCATTTTGTAAATGCAAACTAAGAAAGTATGTTGTCAATTGTTAATTGTAGCTTAATATCATTTTCAATTGAAAGTTATGAAAGTGACTACAATCGTTGTTGCTGCCCTATTGTTAAGTAAAAATATCGGACACACAGGCCTCTATAAATAAAAGTGCCTAGGGCCTACGAAGGTATTAAAACGGCCCTAGGAGGAGGTTGGCGCTATAACGACTAAATTGCTATGAGGAACCCATCCATGGTCGGTGGTGTCCCTGTAAAGAGCTATATAACTTGAAATATTTGAAGTGTTGCCTGAAGTCTAGGCAACCCTTCTGGCATTCCAGTGGCGCTACCTACAGATGATGGCATTGGCAATACCGAAACGCCGTACCTCAACCAACCAAAGGTCGTATTATTACTGCGTGCCCCATTACAGCCGTAAATAAGGTGCATGTCAGATAACTCTGAATATTTAATTAGTTATCTCTGATCTGCTCTTGTATGGCATGAGCCTGTTGCCTATGTAATGGGAATGCTCGGAGTAATCATGTGACTTCTGATTGTACGCGGCACGCCGCACGGTTTCGATGGTACCAACAATACCACCATCCAATGGACGCGCTGCTGGAATGACAGAAAAGTTGCCTAGACTTCAGGCAATACTTCAAATGTTCGAAGGTCCGTAGTACCTACGGGAACATTACCAGGCATGGGTTCTTTGTACCAATATAGTTGTTATATCATCAACCTCTACCTTTTTTGTTTTGGCACGCGCATTCAAAATAATCCTCTACAGTATTGGAAAATAAACAACGTCAATAACTCAGATTATTACAAATACCGTCGGATATAATAGCAATGACATTATACGACTACGTTTGTTATTTT
>CABFOV010000868.1:57569-91842 GCA_902141375.1 Timema poppense
TTTTTTTTTTTTTTTTTTATCAAATGTGATCATAACTTGGAGCGAAGAAAATCAACTTTTAACCGTCTACCATCAAAACATGTCATCAACCTATGTAATATAATTTCAATCGACGCAACAACATGAATCCAGCTCCAAGAAATGGAACTTGTTACAATTGGCGCTAAGCGTGAGGCTATTTCTACTAGAGTTTAAGGAGCTGTTGCATATTATTTAAAAGGTATTGATACTATACCCCAGTTTTCTAAAGAAGGGACATATTTGACAACTAGAAAAAGTTACTGGATTTACTTTCCCGTGTTCAATCAAAAGGTCATGTGATCTGAAACCGTCATTTTTGATAATAATAATTATTATTCTGTTTATTTACATGGTGAAATTAAGGTATAAGCCTTCTCTTACATTTAACATATTATCAATAGAAAAAAAATTAAAATAGTAATATAGTAAAATATGATCAATGATGACCGTAAAAATACATAGTATTTTCTAAAAGTTGTTCCTAATGTTCATTCTAAGAAAATCAAGATATAGCTATAAAAAGTTACTGCTACATACCAAATGGCTTAATTCTGGGATTACAACCAACCTAACGTTCACGCAATGTTCACTTATTATTTTTATTACTTTTATTACTTTTATTTTGTTGAGGTAGCTAGCATGCACTTTCTGAACCAACAAATAATTGCATAAAAGGTAATAAGGGGGGGGGGATTGTTGGAATCTTATATCAAATTCTAATTTGTTTTTCAATAACATCATCACACCCACTTTGATAACCGTATGGTCTAAAGCGCTATTCTAGCAGTAGACTATATTATCGATGACGGGAAGATCAAGGTTCGAATCTCAGTCGGGAGTACTGAGGGAGGTTTTTCCAAAATGGTATTCCACTTCCTGCCACGCATATACATGTAGATTTCCTCTAAATATAGCTTCCATAATCTATAAAACCACTAGCGTAATGAGTACATAATCGTAGAACCCGAATGGGAGTCAGTGCTAAAAAGAAAAGAAAAAAATCATCACGTGGCTTGAAATGAGCAGCATGTCGGTCCTGTAGGTAGTTCTGGTATTTGCCCAAATGACTTTACCTTGAACTGACTCTGACCAAGGTCGCTTCTCGGTGGATTCCGAAAGGAATGTTGAGATCCTTATCGGATATTTAATATTTCGCTATCCATTCAAGGCCACTACTGGAATATAGGTTTATTTGTGCCTTTGGTAATGATTATGAAATTTATTTATTTAGTTAATTATTTCACACCCATTTCAGTGGTCACATGGTTTAACTCTAAGACGTCACTCTCCCCAAAGACTGGACCAAAATTGAGGAACCTTTTGTCATTGTAAGGTTGTGAGTCACTTCATAGACTCTTAATAAGAAAGCACACTTCATGTGCAGTCAATTTTAACAAAATATGATAGTGAAATGTGAGTTTACACTCTCACATTGATAAAATTGACGTCCGGGGACTGGATGTTGTGCCTATCCTAGTCTTAAGTTAGATTATAAGGCATATGAAGCTACGACAGGCCTAGCAAGCCGGTAGTGAAAAATATATGGCTTGAATAAGAAACTGACCCAGGCCACAGGCTGGAAACAGTAATGGATGTAAAGTGGAATTGCACCAACCAAGAGATAAATAGATCGATAAGAGAGGTTAATTTTTTAACATTATGGTTTTAAAATAAATATTTTTTATTTTAATTCATTGAGATACATGTTATTTGAGGATGTATAATTTAAGGTAGGAATGTAGGGAACGCGAGAAAAGGACAGTGCTTTTACAGTTTTAATAGAAATACATTTTTTGGGCCTAAACAAATTAATAAAATATTGCTTCAGTAGAAACATATAGTTTAATTTTCTTCACATAGTGATATCAACAGTTTTTGAATATCTGTCAAGGGTATCCTGGAATGTAATGACAACTTTTATCTTCATTTAGAATGTTTCTCATCTATTCTATGCTCATGATGGATATTCAACAATTGTTGATATCACCATGTGAAGAAAATTAAACTCTTATGTTTCTACTGGAGATGTTTTTTTTTATTTCTGCACAAAAAGGTTTTGCTTTAAAAACTGCAAAAACACTGGCCCTTTCTCACGCTCCCACATCTTTAAACGATGAAGACACGAAGGTGACCAAATTTGAGAAAAAGCTGCCCCGAACATCTCAAAAGACTGCAGTTTCCCCATCTCTGGATTAGACTTCCGATGACGGGAATATCGGAGTTTGAAACCCGGTCAGGTGTACCAGGGGTGTTTTTTAATAAATGTTTCCCACCATCCCTCTTTACAAATGCGGGTACACTTCCTCTAAAATTAATTATTCCTCATCCCTAGCACAGTATCGTACATTGCACGCGAATAGGAAGAGAAAAGCCGTAACAAAAAATTAAATTATTTCACAATCACATTTCTTTCCTTTGATATGTCAGATGGTGCTCCATATTTTAGGGCGTAAGTCACCAACCTCAAACGTTAACGTTGTCCAAGGCATTTATCTCATCATACTTTTTTTTAACCATCCAATTATTATTTTGTAGTACCGCATCCTACTACCTGTTCGGATTAAACGCATATTTACAGATTACGCTAGTGGTTTTAGGGACTAAGAGGGCTATATTCAGAGGAAGTGTATCCCCCATTTTCGTGGAAGGAGAGTGTAAAACCATTTTGAAAAAACCCTCTCAGTAAACCTAACTGAGATTTTAACTTTGATCTCCCCGTTTTCAGCAGTCTAATTAATTTTGAGAGTAGCATTTTAGACCATTCGGCCATGGAATAGAGTACTATCAAGACCACTAATGTAGGTAGCTAGCTCATAATATTTTTTTACTTGTAGTATTTAACGTGCACTTACTGAAATGACTGATTTTTTTTAGCACACGAAAATGTATATGAGTTAGGGTGAAAGTGCATACCAATTTTGCCGGAAAAGGTATTTTCACATACCTTCCAGAGTGTTTTTTGAATGCCTCAATCAACGTGGGACCGATGGTTTCACTACTTCTCCGAGGAAGGCTGTGCTACGGTTGTCTTGTCGCTTAATAAAAACCTATTAACCCCTTCTGTGTTTGAAACCACGACCATCGGTTCTTACGACGAGCGATTTTCCCCAAGACTACCGAGGTTGAGGGGTTCATATTAGACTAGACTGAAGTTATCGGCGAGGTTGAAACTAGAATCTCGATCGGGTGCAGTGAAGGTGTTTTTAATACGTTTTATTTATCAGTTATCACTGTTGTTTTACCATTCACCTCTCCAAATTAATGTGGTTGCACTTTATCTAAATACCCTTGCTCACCCATACTCCTCATATTTATAATTTTGAAAAGAGCGTAGAATTTCGGTTAAGGAGATACATTTTAATAATTTTGATAAGGAATGGCTAAATCTTGTTGCAGTGCTGCGTTGTTTATTTAGTCCGCGTCAAGCAGTCAATGTTGAAAAATAAATCTTATTATTATTTATAAATTAATAAAATGAAGAGCTTGCTTATCATGGGTATTGAGTGATATTTACCGCACGCAGAGGTCTGAAATTTAAATATTAATAGCCCCTGTGCCCGAACATGTGCACCTCGAAGCTAGAAGTCAAAATGTTTAGGGTAAAAGTGTAAAGGGTAAAAACTGTTTAAAAAAATAAGTCTACTCAAAAAGGGCAATAAGATAAAAAGTGAAAAAATAGTAAAAATATCCAAAAATTAAAAAATATCAAAAAGGGAACAATAATAATAATATTGGACACATACAAAAAAATTGTAAAATATGAAATAAAAATATGAATGGGAATGAACAATTTAAAACATTGCATTGAAATAAGAGCAATGAAACCTGCTTCGGTGGTCGCGTATTCTAAGGCGTCACTCTCGTGTTGGACTTACCTGCCAAAGATGGGGAGATCTGGATTTGAATCTCAGTTGGGTTTACTGAGGGTAGTTTTTCAAAAATTGTTTTCCACTCTCTCTGCATGTAGATATGGATACACTTCTTTTAATTCAACCTTCCTCATCTCTAACTCATTACTGTAATTAACACATTTGTATAGCTTTAGGAGGTAGTAAGACGTGGTACTAAAAAAAAAGAGCAGTGAACAAACCTCTTTTGAAAAGTTACAATAAGTTTTGAGTGAAATTATTAATAAATTATAATTAGATTATATTATATTAGATTTAGTTGCTAATAATCTTTGTTCTAAACATAATAATAAATATATCTATTTATCATGCTTCCTATACTTATTTGTGTGACCGTAGGTTATAAGAGATGGAGATTTGTTAAGTTGTCGAAAAATACCTCTGCAGTCCTTCGTGTTTAGCTTTAAATATTCATCAACAGGTCTTGTAAAGTTTTGATAAAATTAGTCATTTTTTTATCTTTCTTGATTTTTGTGAAACTCTTTACTTTTTCATAAAATTCCCAGACTTTTCCATGATACCATTCTTGCCAACAAATGTTTTTACTTTCCAGCAACTCTTACTTTGTCTAACAAATTACTTGACTTTGCCTTCATTCTTCATTCGTCTTGCAATTTACCTGACCTTCCTTTAATTCTTCCTTCACGTAGCAATTTTCCTGACTTTCCCTTCATTCTTCTCTAAATTCTACTGACTTTTCTGCAATTCTTCCTTACGCTAGCTATTTTCCTGACATTTAGGTAGTTGTTTCTCCTCCTAATAATGTCCCTGTTGTCTGCGTAAGTATTTAAGTTTTGCTTGGTAATTTCCCTGGTGTATCAGTAATTCATACTACGCCTAGAGATTTTCCTTATATTTCAACAATTATTTCTCCTCCTAACAATTTGCTTGACTTCTAAGTAATTCTTTCTTTGCCTAGCAATTTCCCTTGATTATCAATAATTCTTCTTCACACAAATTCGCGGAATCCTACGTAATACTTTATTTACCTCGGAATTTCCCCGGTATTACAGTAATTCTTCCTTCATAAAACAATTTACCTCCGTAACTCTTCCATCGTCTTGCAATTTACCCGATTTTTCTGTAGTTATTCACAATTTTCTTGACTTCCCAGTATTTTTTCCTTCTCCTAACGATTTAATTGGGCTTGAAATGGCTTTTTTTTTCCTTTAGCCCATCAATTTTTCTAAGAGTTTTGTTGGTTCTAGTTTGACCTAGCAGATCTCCTATTGCCCATATTTTCCATGGCCCTCCTATCAACCAATGAGATTATATTTGCCTTCTATTCTCCAGACCAAACTGGTTCGTCCCCTCTGGCCACTCGGGATGTCTACCACGACGACGATCTACGCATACGCACTGCTGTTGCTTCGTTCCGGCGTGACCTTGGCTCGTATCAGCTCCGGGGGGATCCTCTACCCCCAAGAGTCCGAGTCCAGAGATGTTCGCACCCTAGACGGGGTGTGGAACTTCCGGCTGTCCCCAGAGTCTGACCCGCTCGTCGGATTCAGGGAGCACTGGTACAACAAGGAGCTCCGACAGGTACGACACTGGAAATATTACGTTTTAACACCTTGAGCTATTTACGTCTACATCGTTAGAGCCCGTCCCAACCATCGAGTGAAGGTTTGTCTACAATCAATCACACGCACTTGTCGGACCCACACTCGTAATGTTGGATGTTTACAATAACAGACGCAAGCGCACGTCCTTTGCGTTTATGAAGTTAGGCTAGTTTGCGTTCACTCAATCAGGAACTAATATAGGTGCACTTCTTTAGTCAACCAAAGCAATTAGTTATTTGATCAAGAATAAAAGTCCATGAATACAAACAGTAAAAGGTGTTGCATTTTAAATTATTTAGGAAGAGTAATCATAATTTCAAGGTGTCCCGCGATATGGAAAACGGGGAGAAATCATGGAAAGGTCAGGTCATTATATCAAATTTCTAAAATTTTCACATCGGGGATATCCGCATAGTGTGTAAAGTATCCTCCATTCCTCTAAATTATTTTCCCGGAAAAAGGGACCCTCCATTTGGGTTGTAATATTAAACAATGCCTAAATATGAATTTTAATAAAAATTGTTAAAACCGATTTCAATTATTTTTTTCACTCTTAAGTTTATGGTTGGATATCTAATTCCAAAAATTCCTGGGTGAGACCTTTTTACAACTTTAGATAACATGTTTCAGCACGATCGGTAAAATGTTTTCGGTTCTAGACCGAGATACAAACATAGACAGCTTCGTGAAAACAACTTTTTTGGGTTCAATGAATAATAAAACGTCGATATTCATTAAAATCATGATATTTTATTTATTTTTTTAGATCACAGTACTTACCTTTCTCCAAGGGGTCGTGTTAAAGTAAAAACTATAAAAATGTGAGTATGGGGAATGCTTGTTAAGAGCAGTATTTTTGCAAAACTTTTTTGGGTCAAAATAATTCAAAAATTGCTTCACTACAAACATAAATTTTAATTTTCTTCATGTGGTGATATCACCAGTTACTGAAAATCTGTCAGAACATAGCGGCATTAGGCAAGAAACTTTTCAAATGAAGATAAAAAGTTGTCATTAAATTCCAGGACACCCTTGACAGTGATCTGGGACAACTGGGTGCTGCCATCTGGGCACCGCCAACCAGGCGCGTCCAATTGGGCACGCGTGAACTGGGCGCGAGGACAACTTGACGCTAAAAAAACACTTTTTTATTTTATTTTTTTGAATTAACTGTTTTCTAGTATAATGCAATGCACTGTTTTAAAATATAAAAAATGCAGCAATTTTTTCATATGTTCTTCAATTAAAATTAAAAAATGATGGGTAAAAACTAAAAACAAACTTTTTTTTAACTAACCATATTTTTAGCGCAACATAATATATTTTTCAATTACTTAAATATTCATTTTGGAGCTGTTTAAAAAAAATCTCTGTAAAGGATACTTAATTAATTCATATTTATAAAGTTAACCTAACCTAACCTAGCCTAACCTAACCTAACATACGATTGCAATGCATTAACACAAGACAAAGAACATTTAAATAAAATAGGATTTTGAGCATAATCAAAGAGTGCATCTTTTGCTTTTACTCATCACTTTTTTAATTAAAAAGAAAAAAGTGCATTGCGTTATGCTAGAAAAAAAGTGAATTTATTTTAAAGAAAATAAGTGTGGCTACTTTTGGCACCCAGTTGTCTTGGTGCCCAGTTGGCCGCACCCAGTTGTCCAGATCTGCCTTGACAGATATTCAAGAACAGTTGATATCACCATTTGAAGAAAATTAAATTATATATTTCTACGGGAGAAATATTTGATTTATTTTGAACAAACAAAAGTTTTGATTTGAAAACTCGCGTTCCCTACACTTCCACCTTAAACTGTTCCTAAATATTCGTTGTTTTTGTTTCAGACGGGGGAGACGATCCCGATGCCGGTCCCGGCCAGTTACAACGACATCACTCAAGACAAGGCCATAAGAGACCACGTGGGGCTTGTATGGTACGACAGGTCGTTCTTCGTTCCGGACACGTGGCGGCAACAAGGGCTACGAGTGTGGATGCGCTTCGGCAGCGTCAGCTACGCCGCTCAGGTGGTGAGTTGGCGGACAGACATCCACTGTAGTTCGACCATAGGACATCGCATTTCAGTTCACAGTCACAGGGACTGTGCGCCGGTCGTGTTGTTAGTAATCAGAGCATGGTAGTAGCACGGTCGGCTCACGGTCCTGTGAGTGTGAATCAAACTTATATCTTTAATAGCCCCGGTTCTAAATTTTAAAAAACAGTACAACCATCTTAAATACTTTCTCATGTAGTAGGTCTTCTATTTTAGCTAAGGACCAAAAATATTAAAAATCCATCATTAGTAAACCAACCTCAATGGATTATTCTTATGAAAACAAAAATACATTCTTATTTATGAAGTAAAACACACCCAAGATACCCATTTTGAACTAAAGCTAGGGCCATTTGCAAAACATTTCGAATTTTTGAAAATTAATCATAAGAAAATTACCCGTAAATAATAGTTACCCTTTAAAAAAAAAGTATAGAGTGCTTTATAATATATATAATATTCCCAATATATATATATATATTAAACGGAATCGCAAGGGATATTTATTTTCGAAAAATTTGGAATTTTCAAAAATTAATGATTAGCAAGGACGTAGAAAACTAGTTTTTCTTGAAGGGGGGGCTCTTGAGGACAAAAAATTTAGAGCTAATTTAGTAAAAAAAGAATAAGANGGGGGGGGGGGTGATACGCTAGAAAATGTTACTCTATCTCTAGGCAATTAAAGTTTTTACCGGTAATAAACAAATTCCAGAAGGCCCCGCACCCCTGATTTGCCAGTCTTACACCCTTGGTAAACAACCCTTAATTTTAGAGCTAAAATCAAAATCATGATTTGGGCTTGAGGCATGACCATATAGAATCTAAATATAAAGTTTGAACGAAATCTATCAAACCGATCTGGAGACTGACAGTTATACAAAATAGCAAGACAGCTTGTTGAGCCTCGGACTCAGGTAAAACGTGAAGATCCATCATAATCTCGAGACATAACATACTCACGCGTACAATACTTTCAGTACATGATAAAGTAAAAATTACTAGTGTCCCTAAGTGCTTGTTATATACAGATTGTAATCTGCTACGACATTGCATGAATTTTATTTTAGTGGTCACCCTGTATTGAGTAGGCACAACCTGTTTCAGAGCTTCATCTACTCTTTATTTTTATTGCTGCAAAGGATTGAGAAGGATATATCTTATAATACAAGTCTAGCCACAGATAATAGTTGTTTGCCAAGTTTTTTTCCTTCTCTCGTACATTCGATTCGACTTGCTTTAGAACAAGGTAAATGGCCTTAGATAATAATTATCTTAAATAATGACCGTATTTACTTTCCCTGTATTCATTAATGTATACGTCTTTTAATGTTAATTTTTTTTATTGTTTGAAAATAAGCTCTTTCTTTTCATATAATTTAAATGTTGGATTTTAAAAAGTGCATGTACGATCATAACAAAAAGCTATAATTTTTATTGTAATAGTTACATGTATTTTTTCTATTTTACAATCAGTTGTAAATGAGTGTGTTTGCCTTACATGTAGTTAGATATGTAAGATTACTCACTTCTTTCCACCCTAATAAACTTTTTATTCAAACTTATTTTTCTAACTAGTGCCGATAGTGTCTGCTAATGACCAACATAGTAACAAAAAAATTTAAAAAAAATTTTAGTTGTTTGTCAGATGCGCACTCATAAGACTCTTTGTGTTTGCTTTCTTCTTTAAAGTGGGCTGTCTACAATGAAATGTCGGAATACTTGTTTCAACCAATAGTAAATCTCTTTAAAAGGGCAAAGTATATACATCCAAGGCAAAAGACAACTGACTACATTATACGTAATTCTACAATTGAAAATTAAATAGAAAGAATAAACCAAAATAAAGATTGTTACTATTTTAATAACTAAAACTCTTTTGGCATATATTTCTATGAGCTGATACCATTTAGCTGGGCTCCACCCATATTTAAACGAAAAATAAGCGTAGCCCGAAAAAAATTATTAACAAAATGAAACATATTTGGTTGTGTTCAGCACTGTCCCCTAGTCATTTTTTAAAAAATTCCCAAATTCTCCCACTTCGGTAAAACCCACCATCTTGAAAGAAAAAAAAGACAAACAGGCTTTTACTCGAAATTTTATATCTCAAGAACAAGAACTCTTAGAAAGACCTAACTTATGTCATTTTCTTCTATTTTAAATTTTATATAATAACAAAATTATTTTATTACTTTCAAATAGATAAACACATAGGAAAAAACTCGTTTATTTGGTGAAAAATTCGCTTTTTACAAACCAAAAAATGTTAACTTTTGTATTTTACAGTTTTGTTAATTGTTTTACAAGATTTTTCTTCAGACAAAAGCTTTATAAGTGTTAAAGTTGTAACAGATTCATGTTTTAAATGTGTAAATACGTGAATAACAACGGCCAAAAACAGCCTTAAACTTGCAGTGATCCCTCGTCATCCGCAGCCCTGGCAGCCGGCTAGACTTTAATTGAAGTTAGATATGTCTCAACAAAGACCTTTACAATTTCATAAATATAATTAAACTTCACTCTGATTTCCTAATATCTATTAATTTTTTATAAAAAATTTAAAAATAACAATAGTAAACAATGTAAGTACTTTTTTATTTATCAATTTACTATCTTAATACGTGAAATTAGTCAAAACACATGTGGGAGTTATATTTTTAATCATATTAATTATACTTATTAACTATTGTGATGTGTTTTATGGAGTACGCATTAAATAAATTGTAATGCGCTTTTTTTAACAAAATAACAAAAAAAAATTATTATCATGAAGAGTATTAAATAATGTAAATAATAAAAAAATCCCAAATATTAAGATTACAGTGTGTTAAAATTAAATATATTGTATCGACAAGAACACACTTACGTGCCTTAATAATAATACTTTCAATTTCAATTTCCTTTACTATAGTGCTGGCCAACAATCGTAAAACCTATAACAGGCCAGCACTGAAAAGTACACAAGTACCTTACAAATAAATATAATTACACGATAAAATAAGATAAACAATTCTAGCTAAATAATTATATATACTGATCAATAGTTACGAAAAAAAAAAGACTAAAAAATAGCAGTAAAAACAAATAACTAAAGAGTAATAAAGCATACATATTTTAAAAGCAGTAATAATATGCAAAAAATAAATCATAATATTGTAAATTTAAATATTATAGGCAGAACCTCTACACGATAAATTATTGATATGGGATTTCCTTAAATAACTCTCTTGAGTTTAGCTTTTCTCTTAGGATAAAAGTCGAACTCGACAAATCTAGAATTGGCGCTATGGATACAACGGCTTAAAGGGGGCTTAAAGGGCTCACCTTATAAGAGCTATTGAGAAATAATAATTTTGAATTGCGAGAATCCCGAGAAGGGATGTGAACACCTACATGATCAAGGGCAAACTCGCAAGAAATGTTGCTATTGAAAATATTAAAAACAAAAAGGGCATCACAATAAAGTCCACGCGAGAAGAAAGTTTGGAACCCTAAGAGGTTTTGAATTCTGTCATAATTATAATAAATCCTGTTAGTAAATAATTTATCATCGCACGCAGCGACTTTTCCAACATTAGAGGGTCAGTTAAGGCAATGGAATTCCAAGCAACACTTGCATATTCTAACTTAGATCTAGCCAGGGCGTAGCACAGTCATAAAAAAATAGTCAACTTTCTTAAATTATGAAGTAATGAATTTAATTAGTCCAAGTAATTTCAATGATTGGGAAATTACATGGTCAACATGTTAGTAGAAGTAAAGTTTGTTATCCAGGAGAACACCAAGATTATTATTATAAAGGGTGCAAACTATGTTTTAATTTACCAATGTATCGGTAAAAAAGAAAGGATTAGTTTTCCTGATGAAAGATATAGAGTTGGTCTTAAATTTATTAATAGACATTTCTGTTTCAAATGTCATTTTAGAATACCATTTATATGATTTTGTAAATCTTTACAATCTGCAATAGATTTTATAATTTACATCATTAGTTCAAATATCTACCAATGTCATCAATAAACCCATTAAAGAGAAGAGGACCTAAATTAGAACCCTGTGGTATGCCACAGGGGGTTAAAAATGTATTGTAGCTGTGTGAATCAATTTTAATAGTGAATAAACTTTCATGCAAATAACTGCTGAACCAATTTACATATGAGTGAGAAAGGTCAAAATTACTAAGTATGGAGAGAATAATACTATGCTGAGATAAGTCAAATGTCTTACTTTGGTCAAAATAAATAGCATCAACCTGACCTTGGGCAGAGACTTTAGGGGCAACATGTCCAAGAAATTCTACTAAATTAGGGACAGTAGATTTATTTTATATAAAGCCATGTTGATTATCTGAAAGTTTATTTTTAAGGTGATGGAAAGTATGCTCATGTATGATTTTCTCAAATACTTTAGAGTAAGTGTTTAAGAGATAAATTGGTCTATAATTACAAACATTTGTTTTTTTTCTCGTTTTTTTATAAATAGGTATAACAACAGATTGTTTCCATGTAAGAAATAGTGAGAATGTTTCTTGCGTGACTAACGGACACATATCATCTGATGTGACTGTTGTATTCGATGCATAGGCATTATTTAAAGTGTTTTTAAACTCGTAAACCAAAAACAAAATTTCTCCCTGCTTTTCATTCATTTAAACCTCCCCAATATGATATTATTATTAACACTTGCAGATGACATAACCAGTATTATGATTTGGATTTCCATAATTGATTTAGTAAAAAAAAACAAATTTGACAAAAACAAAACCACAGTTAACATTATACATTTAATTAATTAGAAAATTATAATCAAACTAAATCTTAATAAACAACAATTTTATCAATCAAAGTATTTATCAATTTTTTTTACTAATCGTTAATTTGTGGCCGTTTTGGTAACATTAAATAAAGTATGAAATTGAACTATGGTACCACAAAGCTATATAGACCGTCATAGTAACTTTGAAGAAATAAATGAATTACCTTTTATAACTAAAATATGTCCAATGAATAAGATGTTATCAAATACCTTTTTTTTGTCCTTCCGGAAATAATATAAACAATTTTAAATCAGGATTGGAACCCTTAAATTATATAAGTTTTTTTTAACTCAGCGTCTTAAAATTAAAGTAAGAATATTTTAGATTTAATCGATTATTTTTTGCACTACATATGTGTAATATAATAATCAATCATTAATAAATTCATAATTAGCTATTCGCATTAATAAAGATTCTGAAAAGAGGGAAACCTGCTTTATGTTACCATGTAAAAACAATAAATGTGGGTAGCACTGCTGCCAAAATAATGCGTGAAGTGGTTAAATCTTTAACAGCTTTAAAAAAAAGCCAATTTATTAATGAGACAAACATAATTAATTAGCTAAGTATGTAATTAATAATTGGTTTTATTATGAAGGGATCAAAAAAGTAGAATTAATTTAGTTGATCAAACTATTTGTACATCGCAAAAAGACATAACCTCTCCCCCATCACTCCTTCTCTAAAGGCAAGAAATAATTTAAGGACATCAAGCTTTCTTTAAATCTGACCTTGGACGTAGCTACGCAAACTATCCTGCAGTCATGTGTGGAGGTATAGCATACCGCGTGGGCTGAGCCAGTGAGTTGCTACCTTACAATCGCGACAGAGTGTACCTTAAAACTGTAGCAAAACAAAAACTGGATGGTACTCTTAAAATGTCAGTCCTACCTCCAACATCTGAAGCTACTAAATAACATTCATTTCGTGTTGTTTTTTTTATCAGATACAAGATTGGAAAAACTGTGGGATGGAGCCTACTCATTGGGGTTGGAAGTTTGAAAATAGCCAATACTCCCCGATACCAACTTTATTAGAACCAGCACCACAAAAGCTGTTATGATTTGTATAGTGTAACTGTAAAACTGGTTGTGATCGCCAAGGCTGTGAATGTCTAAGAAACAGTTTAAATGTACTGATATGTGTGACTACTGCTCTGACTAGGGTTGTTTAAATCTCTTGCCACAAATAGAAGAAGTTGAGAGTATCGAGGGTCTCCAGGGTCCGAATACTGCTCCTACACATAATTCATGATCATTTCTTCATTATGTTTATACTTTATTGTAAGTCACTGTAAAATATCATGAAGAATCTTCATTGTTAATTATTTGCACAGTTTTTTAAAAATGTTAAGCTCTACATTTTTAAGCTATTGAATAAAATAAATATTGTCTTACATATTTAAAAAAATCAGTTGCGTTTTATGCTCAGTTAAATCACACTTATCATTCTTTTTATGTTATAAACCACAGTAATGTTATTGGTTTTACTAAAATATTTTTAAAATGTATTTGTTATTTATAAATTTGTGTTGCCTTCTGGAGAAGAATAATGATTTCTAACGAATTTTTTTAATAATATCAACGCAATTATATTTAATACTGCTAAAATAAAACTATCTGAAATGTAATGTAAAAACAAGTAATATAAAGGTATAACTTATGAAAATGATTTTAATGTGAAAATGGAATTTAATTATCACCATCTTACTATTAAAATGTAGGCTACTATGAACAAACACTATTTTAGTTTTTACTGTAACTATACTTTGCAGTTTGTACCGAAATATTGCAAATAATTGTCCGACTGCGGCTGGCGCGGGATCACTGCAGGTTTAAGGCTGTTTTTTGCCGTTTTTGTTCACGTATGCACAAATGTAAAACATGAATCTGTTGCTCCTTTAAAAACTCTAAGACTTTTGTATGAAGACAATCTTGTAAAACTACTAACAAAACTATAAAAAAAAGTTTTAAGAATAAATTTTTAAAAAAATTCCTACATAAACTAGTTGTGTATGTGTTTATCTATTTGAGAGTTATAAATTAATTTTGTTACTATAGAACAGTTAAAATATAGGATAATGACACAAGCTAGGCCTTTCTAAACGTTTTTGTTTTTAAGATATAAAATTTTTAGTAAAAGCTTGCTTTGGCTTTGGGAAACTTTGGGAATTTTCAAAAAATGACGAGGGGACAGTGCCAAACACATCCCAAAAGGTTTTATTTTGTTAATAATTTTGTCCAGGTTAAAACCTAAATGCACTGTACTATAAGGGCAAGCCAACGTAACTATTTTGATTAAGTATGAAGAAACTTTGTAGTGAATATTTCAAAGGCTAATAAAACAATGTTAATATATTTATTACCTACTTCAGGGGTCAAATAGGTCTAAGGAGACATTCTAGCAATAAGTGTGTACCAACATTTGTTTTAATATGGATAGGTGTGTACTAACCCTATAGGGATCAATTTGCATTCCGGAGCAAACCTGTTATCCCCCGTCCGGGTTCAAGGATAATATTATCTCGATCAATATTCAAGATCTTGTCTTCCCAAAGGCTGTGTGGGCCGCCACTGAATGAGGCCTTTGAACGAGGTGCATTGATGAAGTCTAGTCTACCACTTCTCGCGATACAGACACGGCGGGTTGCTTACAACTCGGGCGTAAGTTACGTTTTAACCATTTGATTCCCTACTTTCACGCCAACTGCTTGCGTACTAGTGCGCCATCCTTTGAGCTAATTTAACACCAACAACATATCCAATAGAGGAACCTTGTTTGACCTCTATCGAACACCTGGAAAAAATAGGCATAGCTCGAGTTGGTCCTAAGTCAAAATTTTAACGAGGGATCTGAGCCACGGTGGAGGCCTGGCCTTCCGCACATTCACAAGTTGTGAAGTTATTATTAATAATGATTGTGACAATTTCTATTATTATTTTTTAGTTTGATGTTGTAGTTAAAATTTGAAATGTTGAAAATAAGTGAGTTTTCACTTGTGTATCACCTTGTCTTCAATATTCATTATTTTGATATAAGTAAAAAAAAACACTTTTGACAATTTATAGACATAATTAATCTGAAAATAAATGAATGGTGTCAAATCATCGCATATTTACTCATATAATGTATTATAGTTTGTGATAAAGTTTTCAAGAACCAATTATTAGTAAGCTACCCTTTAGAAAGTTCTCATCGGAAAAACAAACATTAATATCTATAAAAAATTATATTAAACTTTTTATACAATTAGTTATCTGTAAACTAATCTTGAATGAATCTTTTCCCGAAAAAAAAGTAATAGTATTTTCCATGTGACACGCTCCTCAAATACCCATTCTAAACCAAATCTATAAGGCCTTTTTAAAAACATTTTGAATTTTCAAATATTTGTCATTGGTAAATTACCCTAAATTTGAGGGCTCAAATCAAATTCAAAAAACTCCCTGAGGTATGACCATAAAATATATAAATATGAAGTTTGAACCAAATCCATCAAACCATTTTGACTGTAGCCTCAGGGACAAACAGAGAGACAGGAGATAAAAACTGGGATCGACAGATCCACATTTAGGGGAGTTTGGGCCCCATAAAAACGTATTCATCATAATCTTGTGTCCAAAATTGTTCACTATTAAAATATTTTCTCTATACAAGCATGTAAATATTGAATTATAATAAGAGTTTTGTAATTTATAATGTACCGGTAATTAAAATTAATAATTAATCATACTAGAAATATGTGCCGTTGTTTACCTTAATACCATAAAATAAATTGTGACACTCGTTATTAATGTAAACAACGTGTCTTCTGCCCTATTACATATTGCAGTGTATGCGCAAGTTAGTGTAGATCTGTCATCATAGTTCGGATATTTGTGTATTTGTCAAGGAGAAAACAGCTTACTCAGATAATTTATAATTTAACGGAATATCATTTCTACTTTGAAAAATTGTTTAATCGTGAAAAAATTTTACCTCGAGACTATGATCAATCTTTTACGCTTTATGTGAATACGAACCCAAGAAAGTAATTCTGTCTGTCCTCATGTTTGTATGTCCCTGGCCACAAACCTGTAACGGTTTGATGGATTTTGTTCAAACTTAATATCTTGATGGTATATGGCAGCACCTTCAGATGCTTTTTTTAATTTTGACTATAACCCTCAAATAAAGGGTAGTTTACTGACAAAATAACTTAAATCTAGAACAGAAATGGCATTCCCCGGTCGTTAATTCGTCACTGTGAAAGGAGAAACCCATATTTCACCAATGATAAACTTTCCGGCCATACCAGGAATTGAACCCTGTGCCCTTGGCTCAATGGACAGACATGCTACCGACTGAGGTAAGGTGTCAGAACCCAAACGGTTAATAAGACGTGGGGCTAATTAAACAAAATGTAAGGTTAAGGACGTTGCCTACTTGGAGATTTCGAAGCTATTTCGCGAAGCGGGTTGCATCTTAACTTGCCACACCTAAGCAGTACTGAGCACTCACTATCACAGAGAAGGAATAAAATGAGTAATTCACCCCACGAGGCCTCTTGTTTATCTAATGATAAACCTTCCCCTCTTCCTCTAATGAGTTTACACACTCACTATACTATTTGCTCCTTGAAAATATTTACTTACTTTTTAAAATTACCTACTGTATATTTTTCTTTTTTCCTATTATAGATAGACATATTCAGCCACGGACTTTTTTAATCTACATTCAACCAGGAAGATTCTTACAGGCAATTTTCGTGACCAAGCCAACTAGCATAAGTTGTAGATGATTTATAAAAAAATACGTAGATGACTTATAAAAAAACACGTGTATGAAAAAACTACTTCAAGATTAAATAATAAGATATTGTAGGACTATTTTTAGAATTGTTTTTAGAATCTATGGATTTTGTTTAAACCTTATGTCTTTAAGATTCACTGAATAAAAACGTAGATTCGTTAACATGAGAAATCCTACCTTGACTTGCCGTTACATCACAGATAGGCAGCGTACTTACTCATTTTCTCTTATGGGCAGCTAATTAATTATTCCCCTGTTCTAGTGGGTGAACGGTCAACTGGTGATGAGCCACGAGATCGGCCACTTGCCGTTCCAGAGGGACATCGCCTCCGTCCTCAAGTACGGCTCCAAGAACCTGGTGACCGTCGCGGTAGACAACACCTTGCTGGAGACCTCCATCCCTCAAGGTCAACTCACGGAGACGTACACGTGAGTTGCGTGACACGTGGTAGTGAAAGCTCGTGGACTAAATGCCAGGCTCATCTAGTCTGAGTTTATAGGTGACGAGGAGATCGGGGTCCAAACCTCGGTCAGCTGTACTCATGTACTGGTTCCCTAAAAGTGTTTCTCACCCTCTCTTGACACACACACACACAAAAAAGATACTTTCCTTTAAATTATATCTTTCTCGTCCGTATCCCATTAGTGTGACTAGATTCGTCCAGCCCAAACTAGTATTAAGATGCGGTGCAGTCAAAAAGACGGAAAGGGGCTGAGTACGCTAGGGAAAGTCTGAGATACAAACTTGAGTCAAATTTTCATAGAATGGTCATTTAGAAAAGACGGGTACTAAGGCGTGGTGAAAACAAAGTGAAGATTGTAAAATAGCCAAGCGTCAAACCTCCTTCGAAATGTATGTATAATCATACATTCTAATTCCTCCTTAAAAAATAGGCTGGTAACTTATTCAACTCATAAAATGTATAGCACCTCTACCCTGATATTCATATGAATCCGGTTCCATAAAATTCAATATTTTTTTTGCTGCCAACATTGATAACATTTTACCATATTATTAGTATTATTTTATGGGTATTGATAATATCCATCATAGGTTTCAGCGGCGTATCATTAGACTTGATGTATGAATACGTGAAGTATATTTAGAAACTTTATAGCTTTCATGAAAACGAAAAATGGACTGATATCATGGCATGTTCTTGCCAAAGGCTTTTTAAAGCTACCGAGAAGAGTTGGGGAGAAGGAAGGATGGAGGATAGATGTCCCCATTTGGGTCAAAATAGTCCTTCCAACACGAGTGATTATTCTCGAATATACTGTACCTTAAAAAATGAGTGAAATATGGGCTTTTGCCCTAAGCTAGGGCTAAGACACTCCAGCCCCATTCGGAATCCCGACTTTCAAAGACCCCAAAAGGGGTTGGGCAAATTTATCGATGCATAACGCCCCAGAGTGTTTTGAAATCATATAATGGACCCTTGTGTATTATTATTATTATTATTATTATTATTATTATTATTATTATTAGCACCACGTCTTACTGCCGTTCGGGTTGTACGCACTCACGCTAATGTGCAATGGTATGGTGATTTTGAGATGAAATGGAGGACCTATAGTTTAACGTGGGATCCGAACCACGGTGGAGGTATGGAATTCCACACATTCACAAGTTGTGATTAATACATGTCTTGTCAGAGGTGAAGGAATGGTTTGACAATCAGATAAATCTGTTCCGGGACTGAGGATTGAACCCCGGACCCCAGCACAGAAGTCTGACTCCTTACCCCTAGACCGCCAGGTCACCTCCTTGTGTATTATTAGGGTGGGAATGTAGGGGGCGCTTGAAAAGGTGATATTGCAGTTTTTATATAAAAATATATTTTCGGCCAAAATAAATCCAATATTGATCCAGTAGAAACATAGAGTTTAATTTTCTTCACATGGTGACACCAACAGTTCTTGAATATCGGTCATGAGTTTCTTAGGATTTGATGATTTTATTTAATGAATAGAAAAAGTTGTCATTACACTCCAGGACATACTTGATAGATATTAAACGACTGTTGAACACTGCTTTTCTCGCGTTCCCTGAATCACAACCTTAATTATGTATTATTCTGAAATGTGAAAAATGACACCAAGACACGGGAATCTAGCCCGGGACCTTTGGCTTAGTACGCCAATGGTCTAACCACTGAGCTATCCAGGAATCGTCCCGTGCCAGGGTCATTCTTCACTCATATTTTAAGGCAAAGTTTGTGATGGAAGTGCGAAAATCGTCAGCTACAAATGTGTGATTTTACTAAGATCACGAGCTATCAAATAACGCAGCCACCTTTGACTCGGTAGTTGTCTTAATGCTGCCACTTGTACAATTATTATAATTGTAAGGGATGGCATATTTAAGAATCAAATGGCCCAAGCTATTATTTATGCATTTCAGAATATGATATCTAGATAGAGTGATCCTCACTAAAAGCACAAATAATAGCTTTGGCTATTTGATTCTTAATTATGTCTCTCTGTTTATTACAATCCTAACTTTCAGGGACAATGGCACTCAGATCACGCAGAGCTACACCTTTGACTTCTTCAACTACGCCGGTATTCACCGCCACGTGCACCTGTATACCACGCCTCAGGTCTATATCGACGACATCTCTGTCAGAACCAGTATCACAGGAAACACGGGTAGGTCTCTCCATTTGTTCCCTTGCGTGAGGCTACGACAGTGAGCGTGCTCGTTGAGACGTTGTGCTTCAAAACAATGTTCGCCCTCTTTTGAAAAACAATATATGTTGAAATTATCAATTATTACAAATACAAAGCTGTAACTCCCCACGAGGTCAGATAAAGTTAAATTTTCATAAGAAACGCCTTTTTGTAATATATAAATATTTTATAGCTGTCAACATTTATACGATTTTATTATATCATTAATGTTATTCCATAGGTTTTTATAATATCCATCAAAAGTGACAGTTTTAAATCAGCTGACTTGACGTATGAATACGTGAAAGTAGATCTAGAATCTTTTATAGCTGCCATATAAGGCCTTTCCTATGAAAATATAACCTTACAGTGGTAAATAACCCCTTTTAAAACTAATACGAGTCGTATCCACGAGAAAAATCACCTAAGCCCTGTTCATGGTAGAAAGGAAGGTCTGAAAGGTATTTTTCACTGTTAGAATTCTACTGAGTAGTAGGATTTTGATAGGAAAAAATACCTTTCATAACTTTCTTCCTACCAGGAACAGGATTTAGGTAGACTTTCTGGCTTATTCAACTAACAGAGTTTGCATAAAGCCCAGTGCTAAGTTCATACTTTTTGTGATTTTTATACAAATCCACAGCTCAAGATCTTTTTTTGGGAGACTTCAACCAGTATTTTTAAGACGTATGAAAAATGGTCGTAATAGTGACCCTACATTCAAAGAATAACATAAATTACACGTGTATTGTAGATTTGTTATTGAAAATTGTAGATAAATATGTGATAATCCTTAAAGTAAATGTAAATCTTAAAAAAAGAGCAAACCCAATTTCACTTTAAATTAGAAAGTATAAATAACTTTGTATCAAATGAATAACAAGAATGATATGATAACATAATTAATTATATGTCATTAAGTTGAGACGGGATGCTCGAATCTTTGACTTCTCTAATCCCTGTAATTCTATGGTATTTTAGAGATTTTAGAGTCTTAAAAAAACTCAAAAAAGTATCTCGAATAAAATAATTACTAACCAGAGCTTTACTTGATATAACAATTATAAGCAATTGGTAAAAGGAATTTTATAGACTTTTGTAGGGAGAACAAAATCATAAAAATGCACCAAATGGTATTAAAATAATTAATTTACTAAAAACAGTGTTTTATCTGTTGTTTATCACGTAATAGACATGACCAAATTTAATTTGTTAGTGAGAGCAATCCTTAAACAACCCTTTTTTTTATTATGTTTTAAATATTTTTACTTTACCCAAATTTGTACTTTTTTAAATATTCGAGAATTTGAATATTGATTAGATATTCTAAAGAAAATTTAATATTTAGACTCGGATTAAAGAATTACAGAATTCAATCCATCTCTATTCATAGGTCATCATAACCCATGGCCGTACCCAAACATTTATTTTGGAGGTAGTTCTAATAGTGGTGTCTTGTGATGAAATTTCCCAACAGGAAATAAGGATTTTTTTTAAAAACGTTATATTCCTATTGGAATATCTTAAAACAAAATTGGGATGTTATAGGTGCTATAAATTTTACAAGAATTGAATAAGCTACTAGCCATTTTATTAAGAGGAGTAGTAAAATGTACATTTTGGAGGGGGGGTTAAACTTCCAAAACACCCCTTTCACCCCCACCCCCACTCCCACCCCCACCCCGGTTACGGACCAGTTTTGATAACTTTTTTAATCGTGTTTTAGTACCTGTTTGAGTTAGAAACACAGGACTACATATAGTAATTACGCTAATTAGGTACAGAAGAGAAAGGTAGAGTTTAGAGAAAATGTACATGCATTTCCTTGGAGGGAGAGTGGGGAACTAATCAGTAAAAGCCACCCTTATTAAACTGGGCGGGTATTTGAGTCCCAACCTCTCGGTCACCTTCAAAACAGACTAAATGAGCTTAACAGTTAAACCATCGATGCAAATTACCGTAATATTTTTGGATGCATTTTTCTCCCCGTGGTTCACTACCCGTTCGGGTTTTACGCATTGCATACTAATTATGCTAATATGTCAGAGATTAGGAAGGTTGAATTTGTATTAAGTATATCCACATTTGTGTATGAGAGTGTAAAACAATTTGGGAAAAATCAAAATAGAACTCTCAGTACACCTTACCAAGACTCGATCAGCGATCTTCCCGCTATCGGTAGTCCAGTCTATTTCGAGAGTGATGCATTGACACAATTTGACCATCGAGGAATCATGGTCATTTTATACTATACTCCAAATATGAATTTTATAACTTCTTAAAAATTAAACTAACTATTTATTTTGTGGTATCATTTGAGAAGATTATGGTTGCCCGTGTTCACGTTCATGTCATGTGCAAAACGAGCTTAGTAACAAAGTCTGTAATATTAAATTTATTTAAATTTGTAAGTGTTCCCGAAAAGCTCACCATAAAAGTAACTTTTTCAAATGAATGCTTTCCTTCTTAGCTCTGGTATCCTGTGTTTCATAGTAGTAGTGGAAGCAAAGCTTAGATTATATGGTCATGGGATGAAAATGTTGAAGAACATGAGATAGTAGAGGAAACAAGTCTGAAGTGGTGAGGACATTTAATGAGGATGTTGAATAGTAAAAGAAACAATTCTGAAGTTGTGTGGACATGTATTGAGGATGTTGAATAGTATAGGAAACAACTCTGAAGGGGTGAGGACATGTAATGAGGATGTTGAATAGTAAAAGAAACAATTCTGAAGTTGTGTGGACATGTAATGAGGATGTTGAATAGTGGATGAAACAAGTCTGAAGTTGTGTTGACATTTAATGAGGATGTTGAATAGTATAGTAAACAATTCTGAAGTTGTGTGAACATGTATTGAGGTTGTTGAATAGTATAGGAAACAACTCTGAAGGGGTGTGGACACGTAATAAGGATGTTGAATAGTGGAGAAAACAAGTTTGAAGTGGTGTGAACATGTAATGAATATGTTGAATAGTATAGGAAACAAGTCTGAAGTGGTGTGAACATGTAATGAGGATGTTGAATAGTAAAGGAAACAATTCTGAAGTGGTGTAGACATATAATGAGGGAAAAGGACAGAATACCGAAGAGCATAATGGAGATAAAATATGTAAGGAAAAGACTACAAATGAGATCAAGAACGAGATGAGAGGAGCAGATAACAGAAAGTGTGCGAGTGAGAGGAGAAGAACGGTGAAATATAGAGGAAGATGCAGGCATTTTACTAAATCGACCCAGCTACAATCTGGAAACTGTTATTTTAGTACCGCTTCTTACTGCCTGTTCAGGTTGTACGCATATGTACTATATACGCTAGTGAATTTGGAGAAAGCGTACCCGAATTTGCGTGAAGAGAGATTGGAAAACAATTTATGAAGAACAACTCCCGCGCCCCCTCACCCCATCAGTGGACCCAACCAAAATTCAAACCACAATCTCCCTATCATCAGCAGTCTAGTCTATTGCGGAAGTAGCACCTTATACCATGTGGCCACCGAAGCAGGTCTGGAAACAGTTAATGAAGATAATGATGGTATATTGTATATGACTTGGCAACCTTTGTTTCAGGCGTGATCGAGTACAACGTGAGCTATAACGGCTATGACCAATCCTATAGCAGCCCCCTCTGCTTTGTAGACTTACTGGACAAGGAGGGGAAGTTTGTTGCGAGAGACATTACCACTCTATCAGGAAGAATAGAAATAAATTCGCCGAGGTTGTGGTGGCCCTACCTCATGGACTCCGAGCCGGGATACCTCTACACTCTTCAGGTACACTCTCATAACATCGGTCATGCGTCAATTATGCAATAACAGCTCTCAGCTGTAGCCTTTAGATTTTAATCATATATATATATAGTGTAAATTCCCTTTTTCGTTATTGTTACTATTATTATTATCATCACGGCGTTTTAATACCTGTTCAGGTTGTAAGCATATATGGTAATTTACTATAGTGGGTTAAGGATGAGGAAGGAATCATTTTAGAGGTAATCTACCCAAATTTGCGTGGAAAGAAAGTGGAAAACCATTAAGGAAAAACCATCCTCAGTAGAGCTAGCTCGGATTCAAACCTAGATCTCCCTATCATCAACAGGCTATTATAACAATAAAGTGACACCTTAGACCAATCGGCCACTTCAGCGGATAAATTATCTTAGCAATCTATATATTCCAATTTTAATCCCAAATTCAAAATATTTTTCATTTAGAATATTTTTGAAATTTAAAGATTTTGTAAACATCCTTGATGTGTGAGTTTTATTTATTTTATTTTTTAATATGAAAGTTGATGGGGTATTTCTGGGGAAATAATTTTCGAAAGTAATCATTTCACGTTTTATATTAATAACTCGCTTTGATCGCTGGGGGCTCCACCCCCAAATCCCCAGTGAGTTTTCATTGCAAGTGGATATAAAATAATGTAATGCCATAGCCTTTTTTGATAGGTCTTACCGTTTAGCCACGAGAGGCCTTTAAAGAAAGGTCTGCACCGACTTTAAAGTTGGCCCACCATTTTGAATTTTTTTCTGAGTTTAAAAATTAAAATTTTTAACTTTTTGGAATTTTCTCGTCGGTTAAAGGTTAGAAGCTATAAGTTTGCCAAATTTCAAGTTTCTAGCTCATCTGGAAGTGGGTAAACATTAATGTCAGTGAGTGAGTCAGCAATGTGGATTTATATTAGTATAATAATATATGTATAATTAAGTTTTGAAAATTTGGTGGGATCCTTGATGGAAAATCTTCTTTTGTTTGTTTGTTTGTTTGTTTGTTTTAAATGAAAAAAATTGAAAAAAAAATCACTATTGAATGGGATTGCTTCCCGTTTTAAATATTATATTTGTCATGGTTTTCATATGTATATTTCAACCATTTAGGTCCGTCTAGCCTCTCCCCAACTGGGTACAAAGGACGTGTACAGACTGCCAGTTGGGATAAGAACGGTCAAATGGAACAACACGAGTCTTTTGATCAATGGAAGACCTCTATACCTCAGAGGATTTGGAAAACATGAAGATTCGGATGTGAGTGTTTCATAATTTTATACCTTTCAGGGTCCGACACCTTAGCTCAGTCTGTAGCGTGTCTGTCTAATGAGCTAAGATTCTCGGGTTCGATTCCTGGTATGGCCGAAAAAGTTGTAATTTGTGAATTGTGGGTTTACCCTTTCATTGTAAATAATTAACGGCCTGGGGCTGTATTTTGTGTCTGTTCTAGATGTAAGTTAGCGTATGAGTCGTGTGCTGATATAATCAGTCAGTTCAGAAAGTGGACGTTAAAAACTTCAAATAACTCTTTTTTAAATACCATTCAGAGCTTAAGGGCCAGTTTCATAGTCAGATTTAGTACGCCTCAAGTGCGGCGCTACACTAAGTACATGACGACACCTACCTAAACTCGAATGGAATGGGCCGTTCTCTCAAGGAATGGGCCGTTCTCTCATAGGAAACTGGCCCATTCCATTCTGGTTTAGGTAGGTGTCGTCTTATATTTAGTGTAGCGCCGTACTTGAGGCGTACTAAATCTGACTATGAAACTGGCCCTAACTCTCGAGAGATAGGGAAGAGGTTAGATAATTCATGGCGTGACTAATAAACTGTATCTTTCCCCTCGACTTTTATATGATAAACCACGCGCCCTCACCAGTACTACACAGTTACGAGGAAATTTACAATAATTAGCTTATTGCGGATAAATATTGATCAAATTACTATTGCAAGAATCTTATCTAGCAGTTTAAATGGATATACTGGATTCGATGTTTAGTATTCATACGTCAAGCCAGGTGTTGTGGGGATATTTATCTTGAAGAGGTGTCAACACCACATCTTGCTATCTATTCAGGTTATACGCATATATAATAATAAATATAATGGGGTTGATAATAGGAAAGCAGTAGCTTAGATTTAACCTACCTTCATTTGCGTGGAAACAATTTTAGAACAAACCCCCTTCAGTAGAACCAACCGGGATTCGAAACCCGATTTCCCTATCATCAGAAGGCCGGTTCAACACGATAGCGGCTCCTTATACCATTCGGCCACTTGATCGTGTTTTTTCTAGTTTGATTAAACTACATTAATTTATTAAATTTTTTCAATGCATCTCACTAACCGTTTGGGTTATACGCATTTACAGAATGTTCGGGAACTCATAGCCCAAACTGCACATATAGTTTGATTGAACCAAAAGTAATACAAAATCCGTGTACATTTACAAACCTATGCTAATACAATTAAATTGTGTTCATAGTTTCGGCGTACAGCGCCGGGAGAACAAAGCTGTGCAAGCATGGGTGTACAACAAGTTGCATAAGAGATAGGCGCATGGAACTGCACATGTAATAATGGCGAGCACTTTCTGTGATGTAGGACTGTTAATAATGACACACTGAACGTATTCGCATTTCTATATGGACTGATGTGTTGTTTACTATTAAATGTGATATACTTTGCTGCCGTGCTCCAAGATGTTGAGTTGTGTAGTGCCACGCGCCTAACTGCTATGCAACTTTTTGTACACCCATGCTTGCACAACTTTGTTCTCCCGGCGCTGTACGCCGAAACTTTGAACACAATTTAATGATATTAGTATAGTTTTCCGGATGTAAGTGTATGAGGATTTTGTATTACTTTTGGTACAAGCAAACTATATGTTCAGTTTGGGCTATGAATTCCCGAACACACTGTGTATAGGGCCTAAATATATTACGTTAATATTGTCATATGGATTTGAACCCCAGCCTAACCATCACTGGGAAAACATACTAAATGAGATTTACATCTAGACTGCATGTCAATCAGTTCAGGTTAATTTTTAGTTGATCCACAAGATTTTATAACAAATCAACGAAATGGTTTAATTGGGAAACAATTTCAAAAATTTAAATTGCCTCCTTATTTTACACTGTTTATTTACCTTCCTTTAGCCACCAGTAAGTTAAAATTACGTCGCCATTGGTTCATATTATACTGTATATATGTTATGTCTTTAAACGAGAGATTGGTTCAATCTTTCCTTCCCCCCTTTCCTTTTATCTATGTCCCAATTCTCGAATCCAAATTTCCAAAAAATGTATAAGCGTGCTAAGCTAACTTTCCCACAGTGGTTATGATATAATTTTTCTTCAATTCTGATTTTGTTAACATTAATTGTTTGTTATAGAATATATAAATTATAACTAAATGTTAACATTTGTTTTGCTATTATGTTAATTCATATTCACTTAAATGGTAAAATAATGGTTTGGCCACTGGTTGTTATATTTTTACTGTAACTATGTTTGTCCAAGCCATTGGTAAGCATCATAGAAGCACTAAGAAAAATCAAATTTAAGATTTTAAAATAAAAGTAATTGAATTGAATCTCAAATACCCTTGAGGATTTGAAGACTTGAAAGTTCCATTCCTGCCTTAGGATAAAAAAAATTGTTCAAGAAAAATGTGGTGGAATTTGTCAAAATATGACCACATTTACATTGGACTACACATTGTATAATCCAATTTAAATATGTTCGAAAAATATAAACTGTATTTAATAGTTATTATTATGAAATTACTATACTTGTGTATGTATGTTACCCTCTCCAGATCAGAGGTAAAGGACTAGACTACTCATTGGTGGCCAAGGATTACAATCTTATCAAGTGGATTGGTGCAAATTCTTTTAGGACATCACATTACCCTTACGCTGAAGAAATCATGGATTTTGCCGACCGACAAGGCATTGTCGTTATCAATGAATGTCCAAGTGTAGATACAGTGTAAGTATAGCCAGAAAGAACGTCCAAGCGTAGATACAGTGTAAGTACAGCTAATAAGAATACAATCTTAGAAGATAAAGTGTAAGTACAGTACATCTGAAATAACGTATAAGTGTAAAGACAATGTAAGTATATCTAGAAAGAATGTTCAAGTGTAGATACAGTGTAGTTTCATCTATAAAGACCTTCCAAGTGTAGATACAGTGTAAGTACATCTAGAAAGAGCGTCCAAGTGTAGGTATAATATAAAAATAACACATCTATAAATAACGTCTAAATGTAGATACAATGTAAGTACATTAAGAAAGAACGTCCAAGTGTAGATATAAAATGTTAGTACAGCTGTATGTATAGCTATGTATCGTGACTCCCCCTTCACTCTAATATATAGAGGAGGTAATGATAACTATTATGGCCCGTCTACAACCAAACGCACCCGCTTGTCGGACTCGCAACTACGCAATAACGTAATTTTGTCTGTCTACGATAGCTTACGCAAACACAAACGTATGTCGGAACTGTCGGACCAGCATGTCGGTTCAGCCAATCAAAACAAATATGGATGGACTACTAGAATCAAATAATTTGAAGTTATTTGGCCTATGATAACAACGCTTGGAAATTTATAGTAATGAATACAGGATTTTCAATTAAAATCATGTGTATTTAACCATTTAAATATTTTTTTCTTATTTGAAAACATTAATATGAATTTAACTTTTATAGTCATCATTGATGTTTGTTCCTATTGGTTGAAATTACGTTTTACGACTTTTCATTGTAGACAGTCTATTTTGTATTTAATAAAAGCGTAATTACGAGTGTATTTGCGATTGCGTAGTTGCGAGTCCGACAAGCGGGTATGTTGGTTGTAGACTGGCCTTTACAAAGTAAATGTATAACAAAGTAGAGACTGGGAAATATTTCATAAGAGTAAGAGAAATTAATAGGTAACAATAATTGATTTACTATTAAAAAACATAAAAAGATTATATAGGATTACAATTGTTAAACAAAATTAAATGCAGGACCTAAGAATAATAAACAGTAATAAATGTCCGTTAAATTGGTTAGGGTAAACATGTAACTGTTAGAGGTATAAAGGAAAACGTTAAGCTTTAAACTGACAAATATGATAGGATTTAGCAATTCCAAAAATATAGTAACTTCCCGTAGCGCGGGAGAATACGTGTCCAAGACGACACGGTAACAGTCAAAAGGAAGTTAAGTTGATAGAGAGTATTGGATTCCAAAACAGCCGGGCTAGCGCCAGACTACCACCAGAAGGGTCTAAACAGAAAACATGGTGAATTAATTACTTATAAAAATATAACTGCAAATCCTATAGTTTTAGAGTTACTCAGCTAAATGTCGGCCAAGCTAACTAGCTTGATTTGAAACTAAGAAAAGTGCCATAGACACACTAAATAATAAATGGTAAGTGAATAGTCTGTTAATTACATTAGCAGATGTCTAACTAACGTCTGTGTGGGCCACTATACAAAACTAGCCGTGTTCCGCACTTTGCGCACCCAAAATAGTAACACAGAAAAAGGGGTGCCAACAAGAATGCTAGGATATTGTGAAGTCATAAGGACTTAAAACGGAATAATGAACTTATGGAGAAGAGGAACCTTAAAGCAAGGTCCTTATTACAGATAGAGCTCAAAGCCCCAGTATTTAAGCTATGTCATATGGACATAGGGAAAATATATAGTCAGACTACCTGACTAAAAAATTTAAGTAAGATTAACACAAAACCAAATTTAGTCAGAAAGACTAAAATAACAAGTCTGAAGGACTTACAAAACATTATAGCTGCTTCGACTAACAGAAACATAATTAGTCTCTTTGACTACTGCAACAAGTCTGAAGGACTTAGAAAACATTTTAGCTACGTCGACTAACTAAACTAAGTCAGAAGAACACAGAAACAAAATTTAGTCACTCTGACTAAAACAACAAGTCTGAAGGACTTAGAAAACATATTTGCCGCTTCGATTGACAGAAATAAAATTAGTCTCTTTGACTACTACAACAAGTCTGAAGGACTTGGATATTTGTTGAATACTTGGAACATCAGACGAGATTCCCTCGGCGTCGAGGCGGTAAGACCCACGACCCAAACATCAATACCACCAGTTTCTTCTTCAGGTGCTGGAGCAGAGGTTCCTTCTTCGAGGATATAATATGATGAGCTACAGTCCAGTGAACCTAGGGATCACCCGTTATATACTCTTTTTTCTGAATCTAAACAGGACCAAATATGGGCATGCAATGAGGGAAAAGGAAGGAAAGGAGGACGTGGGAAGAGTGGAGAAAGAGTTGCCAAGCAAGTCCGCTAGGGCAGCAGTGCTCGTAGCTCGAGGCATTGAACCAACGACAGTCAGGTCCTTCGTCAACATCGAGTTTTCAAGGGTTCAGACGTCTGTAAAAACTGCCACGCCTTCGCTTCCACCATACTTGCAGAATAGTTTGTCGAAGCATGGTGTTTGTATCCGGGAACATCCGCTTAAAGCAAGTAGAAAACAAATAATATGATTACAGAATATATCAGTTTTAATTCTCTTCTTTGAATTCCTTTATTTCAGTTTAGTATTTTGTGCAGATTACAGTTTGTAGATGTTATTTTACTTGAGTGACATGCTACAGCTACAGTCCAATTTTCATGGGAATAATTTTTTTTTTAATATAACCTTATTTAGCGACCAACATTGATAGGATTTTTACTATAGTATTAATATCATTCTATAGGTATTGATAATGTATATTAAAGGGTTCAGTTGCATATTGTAAGCCCTGACGAATGAATATGCAAGAGTAGATCTAGTAACGTTTCTATTTGTCATCCTATAAAAATTGGACTGTAGATATGGGTAGATCTATTTGACCAGCAAGTCTTCATATGTAGAGAGTTGAACTATTAAATGAGTATTTTCCAAACATATAAAAGTGGCAGTAATTGTGTTGATTGTTTGTTTTTGCCATTTTTCTAATAGTAATTACCATTAGAATTTTCCTTGCTTGAAATGTTTCCAATTCCTAAATACTTTTAATCAGATTCTAACAGGTCCTTAAGATTTTATCAAACAATAAGCCCGTTTATGTGGCCTATATCGTAAAGTATTAGACACGTTTTAAATGATAAAAATAATAAAACACTGCAAAAAATCATTTAAATTCTTTGGAAATTCATCATTGAAAGCAAATACTAGAGCATGTTTTCCTTCAGAGTATACAGTCTTAAAACGAACCGAAGACCTTATAATCAGGTCTGAATCGAAGTTTTCGCCACCCCGGTTTAGTGAACATTAATAAATTTCAAATTTACAGAAACAAAGCAATAAAATTACATTTTAAGTTCCAATTGTTCTGAAATATCGTCTCTAAAATGGTGTATTGGCATGAGGGTACTAATTTCTTATTGGTGGATACTTGGATTAAAAATCAAGCTTGTCTACTTTGGTCTGCTGGAGGTGGGGTGTTTGGAGATAGAATTCTAGTAGGGTGCAGTGAAAACAATTTTTCCTAAACTATTTTCATACTTTCTCCAAGAAAATTCAGGTATGCTTCCTGTAAACTTTACGTTCCTCATCACTACTCATTAACGTATTTAAAATCGGAATTTTCTCGGACGGGTATTAAGATGTGCTACAACAACAAAAACACTAATACAGTCTTAAAGAAGATTTTTTTAAGGTGGTGCCCTAATGTCCATATTGTTATAGTTTCTATCACATAAAATCTTTTTTGACAAAATATTAAATATTGCTTCAATAGAGAGGTCCAGTTTAGTTTTCTGCACATTGTGATCTCAACATTTATCGAATATTCACCATGAGCATTGTGAAATTTGAAAATGACTTTTATATTTATTTAAAAAGTTTCTAATAAAATTTCACTATGCCCATGATAATTATTCGTTAACTGTTGATATGTGTAGAAAATTAAACTGTACAGCTCTATTGAAGCAATATTTATTTTTATTTTGTCAAAAAAGCTGTATGTTATAAAACTGTACAAATGTGGGTGGACATTACCATGCGTTAGCATGCACACCATCATAACGTTTGTGTACATCGTCAGCACAAAACCGATCCTAGTTGCTATGATTCAATTATATCTCTAGATAGCCAACAATTCACACGTCTATCACAGACTCTGCCTTAAATTATCAAGAGTGGGGAGTGTCCATGCATATGATATTAATCCTGGATATCTCGGTGGGAGATCATTGACAAGTGAAGTCTCAAGTCCCAAGTTCGATTCTAGTGTCCAGGTTTCATTTTTAAACTACATATTGTGTTTATTTTTCCGACAGATCTTTGTGCTTATTTGAGTTTTACTCATACATTAATTACGTGGATATAAAAGGTAGAATGCTATAGAAAATGTACTCAAAGTTGCGTGGAGGAAGAGTATGGAATCGTTTAGGAAAAATCACTCCCTACATCAATCCGGAATCCAATCCGCCAATCTCCCCGTCACCGGCAGTCAAGCCCAACACAATTAAACAACATATTTAATTGAAAGTCTGATGTTTAAGTGAGGTTTTTCAATCTTAGGTATTTAACGTGCGCTTTCTGAACCGACTGATTATATCAGCACACGACTTATAAACTAACTTAAATTTAGAATAGACACAACATCCCCGTGCACAGGGAAACCCTTATTTCAAGAATGGGAAATGTTTCGGCCATGTCGGGAATCTAGCCCCGGACTTTAGCTCAGTATGCAAATATGATAGTAACTGAGCTAAAATTTTAATATGTTATTTTTATCATCACGTCTTACTACACATTCGGTTGTACACTTATGTACTAATTACGCCAATGGTTTTTAGGGATTAAGAAGATTAGATATATGTATAGGAAATGTATCCGCATTTGCATGAAGGAGGAGGGAAAAATCATTTAGGGAAACCAACCCTCGATACACCCAGCCAAGATTCGAACCTCAATCTTCCCATCATCGCCAGTCTAGTCTACTGCGAGAGTAGCCCACTAGACCACGCGGCCACCGAAGCGGGTTTTAAGGTTCTTTTATGTTGCCCATTGTTTCCCGTAACCAACCTATCTTGCTCATGTTTCAGGGGTTTCTCATCAATACTACTTCAGAAACATAAAGACTCTCTATCGGAGCTCATACGTCGCGACAAGAATCGGCCGAGTGTCATCATGTGGTCCATCGCTAATGAGGCAAGGACTCATTTACCAGCCGCGGGACCTTACTTCAAGTGAGTCCTACCCTCACGTATTCATACGTCAAGTCACATGATCTACGACTGTCCATCTTGGTAGATTATATCAATCCCTTAAAAATAACATTAATAAAATTGTAGAGTTGTATCAGTGTTAACCACAAAAAATAAATTTTTATTTTATAAAAGGTGCTCTAAATGTCCATTCGTATGAATGTTATTATTATTATCAGCACCACGTCTTACTACCCGTTCGGGTTATACGCACTTACGCTAATGTGTAATGTTAGGGTGATTGTGAGATGAAATGGAGGACCTACAGTTTAACGTGAGATCTGAACCACAGTGGAGGTCTCTCATTCCCCATATTCACAAGTTGTGATTAATATACTTCTTGTCAGAAGTGAAGGAAGGGTTTGGCAATCAGATAAATCTGTGCCGGGACCGAGGTTTGAACCCCAGGCCCCTATCTCAGAAGTTCAACACCTTACCCCTAGACTGCCAGGTCACCCGTATGAAAATCAAGGTATACTTGTGCCTCTTGCCAGTCTTGGTACTTTTCTGACAACTCCTTGAGGTTGTTATGTTGGTGAAAGTTGTCAAAATTATTCTTATGGACAGTAAATCATTAACTCATCAGATATGACTTACTCAGAACTGTTTCTTGTGAGTAAAAGAGTTGGACTTGAAGAAATAAATAGCGCTTGTACATATCATTATAAAAATAATATGTTGACAAATACCAACATTTGTTTGTAAATTCATGATGTGACCCATTTTGTTCCAAAAAAATCAATTATAAAAAGACTTGAGACAATTCTCACCCACATAACAAGCTACAGAGCACTCCACGATTATTGTCCTCACAATATTAACTAGTGTATTACATCTAGCAAGTATTTGCAATGCACATGTTAACTCTCTGGAGGTCCACAACACACAGATTAGCTGGCTGCACCTCTTGTTATTTTGTCACAACCTGCTTCATGCATGTCTATGCCTGTCAGAGCATGCTCCTTCTTACTGTCTTGCTGTGTACCAGAACACAGAGCCGTCACTAAGCACATTGGAAGAAATGGGCTCTTTTTTAGATAAATGTTGATTAACAGAAACACAAAAGTATATACTGAAGCATAAACTTGTTTTTATTATAACTGAAAAGAGTATGATTTGATTTTATAGCATATCCTGAATAATAGTAAATTTAATATAGTTTGAGAAACAATATTTTTAAGAACAATTTCACTGTGGTAAAGGGAAGAAGTGCATATTGACTAACTTTTAAAAAACTATATGATTAGTTCATCTATTTTTTTAATTAACATTATTAAATTAATAGATAATAAAATAACAGAATGGGTCTATTTTGAGCCTATTATCTTTTTTTTTCACATTGTAATTTTTAGAGATAGTTGACAGTCTGTAACATGAACATCAGTGTGAACCCCAAAATGAAACTAACAGATTTCATTAAGTGGGGG